>JANHAO010008100.1:0-19567 GCA_026873985.1 Saraca asoca | reverse complement strand
TAGTTCGTGATTGTGGATCTAGCCGCAGTAGCAAGGAGCAGTTTCTGACGTGAGTGAGATTTGCATCAAATCGTGATCTGTGTTGCTGCATTCAATATATACGCAACACAATAAGGTAAATCCTGAACCAACTGGTTTATATTATGCACATGAATCCGTGGTTGGGTTTCAAATTTTTAAATTTCTGCTGTGCTTGTTACGCGAAATCCAACAGACTCTTGTACAACTTTCCATCTTTGCGAAGTCCCGAGGAGATGGTGGCCATCATGGTCTTTTCAGATGGATTCTCCATGGAATTAGCTTCGAGTCTAAATCTAGCAATATAGTCCTTCAATGACTCCTGCTTGCGCTGAAAGACCATAACGAGGTGGCAGGGGGCACCAATTGTCTCTTCAGTGCTCGATATTGGCTAATAAACTTCTGTTGATAGTCTTCCCAACTGCCAATTAAATGAGCTGGGAGGCTTCTGAACCAGGTTCGAGGCACGCCTCCTAATATGGTTAGAAAACCTCGACACTTAGCTAGGGGATCGATTATCTGCAAATCCATCTGAACATTGAATGCGTCCAGATGATCATACGAGTTTGAATCTCCATTATACAATGGGATTGCAGGGACTCTAAGCTTGAGAGGGAGAGTTCGAGCTTTGATCTCCTTAAAAAGTGGCGATCGCTCCTGGTAACGAGGTTGATCACCCAGGGTTTAGAGGCACTCTTCCAACTGAGCCATCTTCTGAAATAGCTCCCCAATTAATGGGTCTCGCTCCCCAAAGTGCCCTAAAGTGCTGGCTGGGTGATCGCTGGACACTTTGGTCTCTATTGTTCCGAGGGTCATGACTCGGGGTCTACTCCTGTGAGCAACGAGCTTGGGTATTGCCTTGGTTTGAATAGCCCGGGCGTTGGATTTTAGCTTGTCTCTACACATTTTGTGCCAATGACGTGACCACTTTAGTCAGTTCTCCCATTATGTGCTCAAGTTTCTCCTGACGCTGGAGCCAGGCCTGTGGTCTGTTGATGTTATTAGCAGCGAGAATCGGTTGCACTGGACTGGTTGGAGGGAGACCGGTAGCTGCTTTGATGACAAGAGCAGTAGATGAGTTCATTGTTAAAACATGGCCATCTAGAGTATGGTGCTACATATTTGAGGCTCTAGTGACTCTTCCTTTGGTCATTGCAACAGAAATGAACCAAAATAGGTGAGATTCCCATAGACAGCGCCAAAATATTGATGTCAGATTTTGGTTATGTTCCAAGCTCTGGCCAACGTGGGGATTCTTCAGGATCTCAAGCCTGTATTCGGTTCAAATGTAATAGCATGGTGAAATGAACAAGGACGAAGGGAAGAGTGAAAAAGAAGACACTGGGTTTAATGTGGTTTGACTAAATCCGGACGATATCGGACCCTACGTCCATGGTGGAAATATATTAAGAAATGACTTTGGCAGAGTTTCTACTTACAGAGTTCTTCATCCCCCTCTCTTCTAACAATGTCATCCTATTTATAGAGGAATAAGGAGTTACATGTATTAATTACAAGCTATAGTTGTGTTACATCAAGCTATAATTGAGAAAAGACAGTAAAAAGACTACAACTAGCCGTTGCTGAGTGTAGGTTGCGGGATAGGCCCTCTGGGTCGGCCATAGACCTGAGCTTGTCAGCATCAGTTGCTTGGTGCTGCTGTAGCGAGATAGCGGGCACGAGTAGGGGGATCGACTGCTTGGCAAGCTGGTCTTGTGACTTTCTCGTTGGATCGCTGGGTCGTTGCATTGCACCCTCGCAAGGCGAGGCCTGCTTCACGGGATGATGCCTGGGCTGCTCTGCTATGCCGCTTTCTAATGGGCGAAGCGAAGCCCGCTAAGTGCCTTTCGCGTGCCCAGGGCTACGAGCTCTCGATGCCATTTTTTACATATAACAGATTTCAAAATACTTTCACAAGTAGAATTTTTATAAAAACTATTTTTTATTGTGTGAATCAATTCACGAACGAATTCATACTGAAAATCTTGTGAAATATACTTGAATCGATTCATGAAGAAAAGTTTTGAAAATTTGTTTTAACAAAGGTTTGGAATTTTTCCTGAATCAATTAAGCAATTGATTCGTGACATGATCGCATACTACTATGATTTGATTTATGCATCAATTCGGTCATGAGCTTCTCCATTATATTCATAAGCGAATTGATTCACAAATCGGTTTATTAGTTGGTAACCACTATAAATCGATTCACGAACCGATTTAAGGTTGAAAAGTTAGTTACTTTTCAAAAGTTAATTACAACAGTTATAAATAGCTTTCACCTCATTTCAATAGAACACAATTTTTTAGTTTCTCATAACTTCAAAGCACAAAAATAAATAGAAAAACTAAAGCTTCAATTGTTCTAATTCTACATTTTCAAATTACATTTGATTAAGGGTCTCGGATCAATTTGTAGAGATCACATAGCTAGATATTTGAGATATTCATCTTAAATAGTGGTATTGTATTTCTTTTACCCTATTCTTGGTTCTATTTTTAAGATTTCTAACTTGATATAAATAAAAAATACAACGAAAGAGGTTAATCTTCCCTTTACATCTTCTTTAGTTGTGGGGTTGATTACAACTAGTTAAATATTATAAAGAATTCTTGGAATATCTCTAGGTTATGAGGTTGATCATAGTTTGTATGAGATAAAAGAATTGTTGTATTTAAGTTAACAAGAGCTAGGCTAAATCTTGTGCAATAGGTTGGCAAGAACCCAATCAAATCTTATGGTATAATAGGTTAGCAAGAGACCTAGAAAGTTATGTTGTAAACTGGTGTACAGGAGCCTGATTAAATCATGTAGTTATTAATAAAAGTGGTCATCTGATTAAGGATTAATCCAGTAGATGTAAACTTTAACTGCAGTTTCAGTTGAAGTTGAACTACTTTAAAAATCTTGTGTCTTTATTGTTCTTTTAAGTTCTTTATTATTTTTGCACACATTTATCTTTTTGCATTTACAATTTTGATATCACTGCAATTCTAAATTTTTTGTTTTTTTGAAATTTTGCACATCTTATATTTGATGAATCACTCTACATTTAAGTCAGTGACTCTAATTAAATCTTGATTATACAAGAAGCTTCAAAAGATATTTTTCTTTAAAGACTTTCGCTTTACAAATAAAAAAGAATTCAATCTATTTCAAAAGCGCATATATATATTTTACACATTTGTAAAAAAGGGCAAGATTTATATTTTTGGGACTCACGTTGGCAACATTAGCAAGAATCTTACTAAGCAGTTGCTGGTGTTACATTGTTCATGGAGGTTTGATAATGTCTTTTGTCATATGTTGGTTGGGTGGTTGATTCACAAAATTTTCAATTGATTAAATTTTGTGTCCTAGGTCATTTGACCAGGTGTGGGTAGTTGATCATCTTGAGTTAAATTGTACTAAATACTAATTCTTCACTTGATTCCAATGGTCAACCGATTAGAGACTACAAATCATTTTATATTGCGTCATTATGCATCTTTATTTTATTTTTTATTTCCTCCTTCATTTATTGTGATAAAAAAACATATTCATGTATTTATTGTATTAACTACATGTTTGCAAGTATAAAAGAAATTATATAGTAAAATTAGACTTATGTGTATATATGGGTGAATTTTATTTAAAATAAAATTTTCAATGATTTCGAAAACCTTAAAACATCTATTTAAAGGTTCAAGCGGTGCAGTGCCACCACCCAATGACTCAGTTTCTCAATCTATATGAGCTGAAGTCACGTCATTGTTTTCAATATTAGTGATTTGAGATGTTTTTGTTGTTATTACTAGGAATATTAAGATTTGTGACTATTACTTTAATGAAGGTGCCTACTTAATTAAACCGAGTTAAAAAAAAAGAAAATATTAATTCACTTAATATTGTTTATAAATTTTTTTATGTGAAATAAAATTTAAACACATATATAGCATTAATTATATAAAAATTGAGCTTGTTAAACTAAGGATTTAAATTCAATCCATTTTCAATATAAATCAATTTTACATTATCACCCATTCATATATTATCATATCATTAAAAAATTATTAAAAATTTTACATAATTAATAAAAATTTTGAATTACCTTTTTTTATGACAACATTTTTAATAATAATATAAAATATTTTTAACTTACATGGATAAAACTCTTAAAACTTTTTGCAATGACAACTTGCATCCAATTAGCCAACCAAAAACGAGGGCGAAAGTCGCTTCCCTGGAATATGGATACCTTCTTTCATACCTTCTCAATTGAAAGAAATTGAGGTTGAATTTTAGTAGAGAAATAAATATAAAAGCCTTTTTATATTAAAGTTATAGATTTCAATAAAAAGAATTATAAATTTTAAAATAAAAAATTATATCTTTATTTGATCTCCTAAATTAAAAGAAATGTACAAGTGAAAATTGAAAGGGTTCAAAACTGTTTTCGTGGGATTTGAGACTTTCCCGTCGTGGGATTAGTGCTCTTCAAGTGTCCAGTTACGTTTAACGTATGGTCACATTTGTATTATATTAAATATAAATATTTTTTTGGATTCATTTATTTTGATGAAAAATAAAATTTTATGATATTTTTTAAAAATGAAGTAATTTTTATTGTTTGGACAATATAAAAAAATATTTTCTTTTTATTTGTTATATAATGACAAACTATTTTTTTATTGAAAAATATAATTATATATATAAATTTTATTTAAGGTTAAACTATATAATAATTATTTTATTATTACAATATTTTCATAATAAGAGTTATCAAATTTTTACTAGTAAAAATTAAAAATTGAGTATATTTTATATTAAAAAAATATGAAAAAAATATTTAAATTTTTCTTTTTTTATTTTGGATTATTTATTTTTTAAATTAATTTATATTTAATTGATTTTGATTAAAATTATTAATTATGTTTATTAATTTTTTATTTTTTAAAATAATTATTAATATAATTATTAAATATCAATATTCATATGATAGAAAGAGAGAATAGAGAAATAATGAGAAAAAATATGAGAGAGGGATGAAAAGAGGGAAAGCGAAACAGGGGTGAGAGAGCCTATTTGGCAAGGAGAAAAATATAAGAAAGATGGGATAAAAAGGGAAAAAGAAAGAAAAATAGAGAGACTATATATAATATAGGATTAGTTTGGTTTGGGAAAAATACATTCTGGAAATTTGTTTTCCTCACTGTCCCATATCTAGGGCATAAAAAAGTTGATCAACTGGATTACGGATTTTACGAAAAAACAACTTCCCCTTTCAATTAGAAGAATTCATTTTCCATTTTTTTTCCTTCTTATCGCCCTGACAGTTTCTAAACGCACCTTCGCTTCACCGTCGAACTCTGCGTCTCGATCTCACCTCTCACTGCTAGCCCCTCGCTTTCCTTTCACTTTCTAGCTCTCACACCACTAACCAAATGATGGTAGCTGGAAGGAGATCTACCTACCACTGCTCAGATATTCTCTATTTCTTTGTCTCTTTTTTTCTCCTAGCTATGATTGTTAGCGAAGATGATGTTGGTTTGGTTTTTTTTTTTTCAATTTCTAACTATTTTAAATTTTTTTCAACTTTTAATTTGAAGTGGGTGTTAGATTTTAGCTTTCAATGGGCACTAATCTTTTTTATTTGAAATTTTTTTTACTGTGGTAATGGGTGTTTCACCTGCTATATATTTGAACTAAAACTTCAAAGAAAAATGGCATAATATCCAGAAGTTATAATTCAAACTTGAAACATAGATTTCTCAGCAAGGTGGGTTGGTGTCTAATCTTATATGGCCCCTAGATTTAAAAAGTAAGGGAAATTTTTTTATTTTAACATGATTGTTTGGAAAAGGATAGTCAAATTATCCTAGAGATGTAGATGTAGATGTAAAGTGGAAATGATTTTGAAAAGCACACAGATTAGGTATCAGCTAAACTAGTTTTCAGATAAGTTGGCTTAGCTAAATAACTGACTTGTAATATTTTGTAGATGGATGATGAATGTAATGAATAAACCCATGCTATGGGTGATGAATGTAATGAATAAACCCATGCTGCAGTCATTGCTGTAACAGGTGTCGCATTAGTAGCATGCATAGTAATTTTAGAAACTATTAGTACTATGCACTACATACCTAGAGAACCTCAGATTAATAGAGATTCTGAAAAGGAAAGCTACATCAATAGCATTTTGTGTAGGACTGAAGAGGATTGCATTAGTCAGATTCGGATGAGTGCCACTGCTTTCTCTGCCTTATGCGATATTCTTGTAAAAATTTGTTGAGCCCGTAACAAAGAGCAGTTGCTTATATTCTTACACATCATAGGACATAATGTGAGACTAAGAATGATTCGAGGTAGGTTTTATGGATCAATTGAAACTGTACATAGATACTTTAAAATTGTTTTAAAGGCAATTTTGAAGTTATATAAGGATTTCATAAAGCCACTTGAAAATTCAACCCTTCCAAAGGTAATAGAAGATTTTTCCCATACTTTCAAGTAAGTAATTATGCTTTATCTGTATAATTTCTTTATTTTTTTTGTTTCAATAAGACTTAAATTATTAAATTATTCAAATTTTAATGATAATTATATGACTGTATCGGGACAATAGATGGTACCCATATGCGTGTTTTTGTACCAAGTGAACTACACGGCAGGTTTTGTGGTCGTAAAGAAGGAACAACATAAAATGTACTTGTGGCTATGAGATTTGACCTAAAGTTCAATTATGTATTAGCTAGTTTGGAAGGCAGTGCACATGATTCTCGGGCAATGCACTTTCAAGGCCAAATGGTCTGAAAATTTCTTAAGGTATTAGACTCTATAAATGTTACTAGTTCAATATTTTCATAGAATAGATGATAATTATTTTTGTAATCATTAATGTATAGGCAAATACTATCTTGTGGGTGCTGGTTATGGAATCCGAAAAGGAATTATCTCCCCATATCATGGAGTGCGATACTACTTGAATAAATTTAGAGGTTGCATCCCAGAAAATGAAAAAGAATTGTTTAATCTCCACCACTGTTCCTTACGCACCACCATTGAGAGAGGAATTGGTGTTTTGAAGAAGCGTTCCCATGTGCTTGATGCTGAACCATTTTGGTCATTTCAAACTCAAATTGATGTTGTTTTGACGTGTTGTATTATCCGTAATTTTATTATGGAAGCTAATCCAAAAGACATAATCATGCAAGCAATGCTTCATGAAAATCCCTCTAATATCCCTAAAAATGATAACCCAATATCTCAATTAACACAAAGGGAAGGGAGAGACCGAAGCCATGAATGATGATGAAAATGAGATGGAATTGTACGTGGGATGTGGAATGATTTTATACATAGGAAAGTTTTAATTTGAATGCAGTATTTTGATCTTTACTAAATATTTGTAATATTTGATTTTGCAGGATATTTCAAAGTACTTTGTTGGATTTTTGCTTTAGAATTTATAATATAGAATGAGTATTATTTTGTTTTGTGAATGTGTTTTGATTTCACTTGTTACCATATGCATATTTTTATTGATTTACTAGTAGAAAAATGAAAGAAAGGAAAGAAAAGGGAAAGAACTTCATGTGGCATGGAATGCTTGATGCTTCAAATTCTTACTAAAAAGGCTAGACAAGGAAATAAACCATCAAAAACTTTCAAAGCTATTTCATATGAAAGAGTAGCTAAGGCAATTAATAATAAGTTTAAAGTTGAATGCACTATCAATCATGTTGATAATCACTTGAAAATTGTCAAGCAGTCATGGAACATCATAACCATATTAAAAGGAAAAAACAGATTTGGTTGGGATGCAAATTTGAAGATAATAATGGTTAGAGAAAATGAATATGATGAGGAAATTTTGGTATGGTTGCTCATCTTTCTCAGATTGGATATTATTGATTGAACTGTGTTGACAATCAATTTTGGTAATCGGTTAACCAAAGGTTTTGAAACCTAAACTGCTATAAGAAGTGTGAAAATGCAATAAAACAGCAAAAGTAGTGTTGACGGTGGATTTTGGTTACACCTAAATCTGGCCAACGAAAGGGGGTTCTTTTGGGACTCAAGCTGTTTCTTGGTTGTTGAGGCAGTGAGCAACGGGAGATGGTGGGAGGAGGAAGAAGGAAAAAAGTTGAAGCACAAAGGTTTAATATAGTTCGTCTAAATCCGGGTGACACTGGACCTTACGTGCATAGAAATATTTTATTAATCTGAAGGAGTTTTTATAGAGCTTTAGCTACGATTTTCGATAGAGTTTCTGTTCTTATTTTTTCTTCCCTTTTTATACAAAGGTTCCAGTCCCCCATTTATAGAAGCATGGAGGGGTACAAATGGAACTAAATAAACTATACATCTATTACATCAAACATTAAATGTACAAGACTACCTAGAGCATTGTAAACTGGCTTCTGTAGGTTACTTTCTGTTTATGGGGCTCAATGGTTGTATTTTGCAAAATGGCGGTGCAAGTTGCCTGTTGGCCTTATGCTCAACCTCAACGGGCTTCTAGCTGGATAAGACTTCATCTTAGCAAGCTGGAGCTTGTGTGCTGAGACTGCTGTTAGCTCGTGACCTCAAGCTTGTTCAATCAGCGAGCTCAGATCTTTAGTGAGCTAGGACTCCTTGTGCAGTGACCTTGTGGTCCGCTGTGCTTGTCTATTCCACCAAATTTGGCTTCTCTTGGGCTTTTGCCAGCCCACTCTATAGTACCTGATTCTACTGATAACATTAGCCCCTAACTCTCAGTTCACTTCACAGACTGGGAGTTAGACTTCTGCTGGCAAAAGATCATTTTGCTGTGATATCCCATAACTCTTACCTTTATCCCACGCATTTGCTTCCCTTCATGAGGCATGACTTCGATAAACTGGGGCCTTATAGAACTCAAAAGGCTGCATGGATAAGTTCTCATAGGTGATTGTGCGGTCATAGTCATTTGGGTTAGCCTATTATTTCATTTTTCCAGACAATACGCATTTTGCAGTCATTAGTGTGCCAGCCTCATTTTCTTTCGAATCATTAAAAAAGAGTGGTTGGGAGTTCCTTCTGGACTCTTCGGTAAGATCAGGCTGAGTTTATTTAAAGCATGAGGAGCCCTATTCTTCCTTCAGAGAGTGACCGAATGGAAGTTTCAGATAAGCCTCCTGATTTCTTGATATTCCGCCTTCCAGGTGAAGCATGTATAGTCTGCTGCATAAGAAGCTTTGAAGACAATACTTCTCTGGTAATGTGGAGAGATCTCATACGGATCTTGTGTTATGTCCTCATGGTTGTGAGGTTTCTCCTTTTCAGCTATTTCGATAGGCTTTTTCAGACTTGCTGGTTTCAGGGGTAAAATTGAGGAGGAGCTTGCTATTGAGGAAAGGGGTTGGAAGAAGAGAGTTAGGGACTTAAGCGAGGTCATGGGTTTCCAATCGATAGGGGTTTGTCTCTCAGTGGTTAGCCTTCTGATTGGTTGGAGCTTTTCCCTTGTGCGACAATCTTTCTTCCAGAAGAAACTAGCTATAGCTTTCTCTGACCTGTATTTTAACTCTTTCTGATGTAAATGTACCTCGCTGAGGCTTTTTAATGAATAAAATTTCCTTTCTTTTTTTACGTGTTTGGCTGCTTGTCCTGTAGCTCTCAGATGATAAATTCTGATTCTACACATAAAAACAATTGAATAGCCAATTGGTAATGCTTCTTAATCGAGAAATAAGCTTAGGCTAAGTATATTGAATGTGAGTGATATATGAGTAGGTCGCATGGTACTAAGGCATCCAATCGTGTAAGAGTTGCAAAATTTAGGTCATATGCATACGATGGCTAAGAAGTGGCTCGTATGCACGAGCTTCAAGTTGCACATATGTGGTGGCTAATAAAGTTGCTCACATGTATGGTAAGATCGTTGTGTGTATGCAATAGCTAAGAAAGTGACTCGTATGCACGAGCTTTAAGTTGCATATATGCGGTGGCTAAGAAAGTTGCTCGCATGTATGGTAAGATCACTGCGTGCATACGATGGCTAAGAAAGGGGCTTGCTTGCACGAGCTTTAAGTTACAGGCATATGGTGGCTAAGAAGGTTGCTCGCATGTATGATAAGATCACTGCGTGCATCTAGTGGCTAAAAAAGTGGCTCACATGCACGAGCTTTAAGTTGCACACATGCGGTAGCTAAGAAAGTTGCTCGCATGTATGGTAAGATTGTTGCGTGCATGCGGTGGCTAAGAAAGTGGCTCACATGCATGAGCTTTAAGTTGCTATCGTATTAGCGACATATTGAAGGATATGTTATGTTAATGTGATGCTTATTTGGTCGTAATTTTTCCTGAAGGGATGGCAGACTCGCTATTTAAGAGCTAGATAATAAGTCAACATTTTTCAAAAAATTTACACCAATCCAGGGAGCGCAGGACTTAGACTACTTTTTCATACCACATTACAAAATCAATATATAGTTCTCACCATGGTTGACAGTTAGTGCTCAAGGCCTTGCTGAGGCTGGGGAGGCTGTTGCACTGCAGGCTGCAGTACATACTCCTATAAGTGCCCTTTCTTAATCAGATCCTCAATAGCATCTCTGAGAGCTCAACAATCCAAAGTGTTATGCCCCACTTTGTTATGGTATGCACAGAATTTGTTTGTATTTCTAGCTGTGCGAGGAGTCCATAAGGGAGCGGTAGTCTCGAAGTCCTTTATACTCCTTTCTGTTGTATAAATCCTATCATGAGTATCTGATAAGGCGCTGTAGTGCTTATAGTGAGCTGGTTGTTAAGGTCGCTCAACCTTGGCCTTTTTTGCAAACTGAGGGTTAGAACCGCTTTTTGCATCCTGACAACTATTCCTCCTTTTATTTTGGCTTGGGCTGTATAGTTTAGACTTTTTTGCACAAAAAATCTCTTCCCACCTGATTTGTTTGGTAGCTCAATTGTAGAACTCTCCCAGGTGTGCTACTAGGGACTTGTATATAGTTTTATACAACTTGCCATCTTTGCGAAGCATAGCAGATATTGTTGTCAAGATGCTCTCGTCAAACGGACTCTTCATATTGTCGATCTCATACCTAAACCGAGTGATGTAGTCTTTTAAAAACTCATGCTTGTGCTGAAAGATTGTGGTGAGGTGACAGGGGGCACGAGCTGCCTCTTCAACACCCTATAGTGGTTAAGAAATCTATGCTGGCATTCCTCCTAGTTGTCAATACTGCAGGCCGAGAGGTTCCTAAACCAGGCTTGGGGGGCGTCTCCTAGTGTGATGGAAAAGACATGACACTTGATCAGAGGATTACTTGTCCGAAAGTCCATCTGATCGTTAAACATGTCCAAATGATTACACGGGTCACTATCTCCATTATACAACAGGAAGGTAGGAATTTTAAGCTTTTAGGGGAGGGGCTCCATTTTGATCTTCCTAGAGAAGGGAGTTTGCTCCTTGGTGTGACTCCAGTCACCTCTAGCTTGGGGGTGTGCCTCTAGCTGATTCATCCTCTGGAACAACTTTTCCACCAATAATGGCAATCCTTCAGATTTTTGACTGGAAGCTTGGTGGCTTCTTGCATCCTCCTCGTTATGCAGATGATGACTTGAAACATGTTCATGACTAGTTCTGTTTGAAATTCTAGCTCATTGCTACTGGGAAACATTTTCGGGTGCAACGACTTCGGCCTACCTTTGCGCACCTTAAGGCTGTGCTTGAGCCAACATTTAGCATGCTTCAGTCATCTTCCTCATCGAACCCTTAAATGCTTTCTGGCATTGATGCCATGCTTGTGCTTCATTGATCTCTAGGATATGACAGTGGGTTGGCGGTGAACTAGGGAGGCCAAACCGTTAGCAGTTCTGGTGGTAGAGGAACTTGCAGTATGACCTTCCAACTGGTTGTCAGGGGCACTAAACTTCCAAACGGCTTTTCCTTTGGCCATTATGGCTGTGCAAGAGATGGACCAGGGAAACAAAAAACAACCAAAAGACAAATGGGTCCTAATAGATATGCCAAAATGTTGACTATAGATTTTGATTACACGTAAATCTGACCAATGGAAGGGAGTTCTTTTGGGACCTAAGCTGTTTCCTGATTGTTGAGGCGATGAGCAACGGGAGATGGCGGGAGGAGGAAGAAGGAGAAAGGTTAAAGCATAAAAGTTTAATGTGGTTCAACTAAATCTGGATAACACTGGACCTTATGTCATGGAGATATTTTATTAATCTGAAGGAGTTTTTATAGAGCTTTGGCTACGATTTTCGGTAAAGTTTCTGCTCCTATTTTTTCTTACCTTTTTATACAAAGGTTTCAGTCCCCCATTTATAGAAGTATGGAGGGGTACAAATGAAACTAAATAAACTGTACATCTGTTACATCAAATATTAAATGTATAAGACTACCTAGAGTATTGTAAACTGGCTTTTGTAGGTTACTTTTTACTTGTGGGGCTCAGTGGTTGTATTTTACAAAATGGCAGTGCAAGTGCCTGTTGGCTTTATGCTCGACCTCAGCGGGCACCTAGTTGGATAAGACTTTGTCTTAGTGAGCTGGAGCTCATGCACTGAGACCGCTACTGGCTCGTGACCTCAAGCTCTTTCAATCAGTGAGCTCGGATCTTTAGCGAGCTAGGACTCCTTGCGCAACGACCTCATGGTCCACTATGCTTGTCTCTTCCACTAGACTTGGCTCTTCCTGGATTTTTGCTAGCCCACTTTGTAATGGTAGATTCTACTAATAACAAGTAGTGAGAAAGAAGAACAATGTGAACACTGAAGATTTTTAATATGGTTTGGCTAAAGTCAGTGTGACCCTTATGTCCATGGTGGTTTATATTTGCTTTTTTGCGATTGTTTCTCTGTTTAGACTAGCAAAGCAACAATACAAGTATTCTCTCACTATTTTAGTAGATTTTTTGCATGTATTTTCCACTATCTTGTTACAATGATCTTCCCTCTATTTATAGAAGTAGGGGGTACAAGTGTAATTTGATAAATTGTAAAACTATCATTTCCACTGTTGCAGGCAATAAATACTTGATGGGCAATAAATGCTTGGCAATTCACTATTGATTTTTGGAGGTTGATGTGTCGATTGGGAGAATGTGCCTCTGGTCGATGACTAGACTTAGAAGTTCTGTACCTATGCTTGGGGTAGCTTGCTTGGCAGTTTGAGCTCGCATTGGGCGACCTGTTGACTATGCTAGTTGGTCTCGTACTTGGGTTCAATCAAAATGAGTCTTTTGGAAGATGGCTGGGGTCTGCCTTGGCCTTGTCTCGCGTTTTGAGCTCGTGGCTACTGAGTTAGCACCCTTATTGGGTGACCTTAGCTTTTGGATGACTTAGGCCTTTTTTTATTGGACTTGTCCCCTGTTAGGCCTTTGTCAACCCATTTTGCCTTGCTCTAGAAATACTCACAAAATTAGCCTTCCAACTCTCAGTTTACTTTATAGACTAGTTGAGAGTTACAATTGGCTGGCAAAGTCTTTGCTTATAGTCTACAGTGCTGTCAAAGTCTTTACTTATAGTCTGCTATGTTGTCATTTCAAGCTTTAATCTTTCACTTCATCTGCATCAGGTCATACCTCCTACTGTACATGTTTCATAACTGTTGGCATGGCAGCCTTGTTTTCTTTTGGATCATTTGATCAAGAAAAGCCAGATATCCTCTGGATTCTTCGGTGAAGCTAGACTAGTTTATATAAGGTGTGAGAAACCCTTCTTCCTTCTCCCCAGAATGACCTAATAGGTGCTTAGTTAAGCCCCCATGTTTCTAATGGCCTGGGTCTTTGGTGGAGTTTTGCAAGATGTGTATGACCTACTACGATAGTTCTTTTTTAAGGATCCTGGGAAGTTTTGTTATAGGAAACTTCTATGGACTATTCCCCTTTAAAGATCTCGAGAAGTTTTGTTACATTCATCTATAGCCTCCTTATGGTCAAGCTAAATAATGCAACTTTTTCACTTCTGTTATTTGGTTTCCTTGCATGGTGAGTTAACTGTTCGATTTCCCTAAGCGGCCAGGAGTTGTGAGGTTGAGGGGGGAGCTTTTACCTTGGAAGGGGAACAAGAGGAAGAAGCTAGAGTGGTTTAGCTTACTTTTGCTTGTAGGATATGGCTCTTAAAAGCTAGTTCCTTCTACTTATTATAGTTATAGGCTTATTCCAGTCTTTGTACTTTAAATTTTCTTATGTAAATTCACCTCGTTGAAAGAAATTTTTTAATTAAATTTTGCGTAATAACCTTACTCTTCCAAGTGCATCATGTTGTATGCTTCATATATTGCAGAAGATAATATGTAAGCTCTTCATGAATAGACTCAAATATGGAGTTGAATAACCCATCAGTTGCATTAATTTGTTTCATTTGATAATGAACTTGAGCACTAGAGTGCCTCAGTTGGTAGTGAGTATAAGCATTAGAGTGCCTTAACTTGTAGTGAGCTTTCAGGTCGCATGAGAGCTACAAATAGTAGGTCGCATGAGAGTAGCACCTTCATGAATGCCCAGGTAGGTAGCACGAATGCATCTTGGCTAGCACAAGATTAAGTGCTCAATGGCAATTAGGTGCACCTTGGCTGGCACAAGGTCAAGTGCTCAATAGGTGATTACGTGCGCTTCAGCTGGCATGAGGTTGAGTGCACAGTGGTGCCTAGGAAAGCTAGTCACATGTAGGTGGTAAGAGGTTGCATGAAAGCTGTGCCTTAATTAATATAAGTTGGTCATAGCGCATATCGAAAGCTGTAGTTTGTTACTTAAGATCTACAATCTTCCAGGTCATTTGACATACTTCTCATTTTATCCACGACTTTTGAGTTTTTGTCACTTCACCATGTGATTATTCCTACTTGCAGTGAACATTTTTGCCAAGCTGGCGTCAATTTACTATTAACATCCACTGAACCATCAAATTGTGGGTATTTGAAGAGTTCCCAGATCCAATGGTTAGATTGTGCGTGATATAAATTGAGAAAAAGCTCTTGCCCCTTTCATTTGTCATTTGAAATTTGAAACTTCTAGATTTTCCCCTTTCTCATTCTCTTCATCATACTTGCGATTGTTCATTGCCATTTGCTACCATTAGTGTTGTTCTGACTCATTAAGGTTGTAGTTTGAGTTCTGGTTATTGAAGAACAACTTTATGGACATTTCGGACCTTCTCTGATTAGCACGGTGAGTTTTTCCTCTCTGATTTCTGGGTGTCTCTACTTTGTGGTCTATGTGGATTTTTTGCTTGCTTTTAGTTAGAAAATAATCTGGAGCATTGGTTGAACTTGTTTACCTGCACATTTTCTTTTGTTATGTTTAGTTTGTCCAGTCAATCTATCAGTAGACACTAGGGTTTTTGATTACTATTTGAGTCTTCCATTAGCTTTTTGGGCTTTAGAGGCCTAATGATCGAGCACCCCATGTACCTAGAGTTTGGGTCTTGGTGACTCAAGGTGTATGTGATCTTTTACATAGGAGGACCTTTGTTAGGGTAAATTTCTCAGAGTTAGGATTGGTCTACCTTTAGTGACTTGATCATTTCTTTTTCTCTTTGTGTAGATGTCTGTACGTCATAGACACCATGGTCACCAAATAGTAAGTAAAGATACTAAATCTTCTGAAGGGAGTGAGGAGCTGCTTCATGTCATAGGGGAGGTGACCTCTCAGAGTGGTGAGGTTGCAGAAGAGTTCATAGATCACCCTGGACCTAAGTGATTTGTAGATCATACGCCATTTACCCATCACCCCTCAAGCACTAAGTTTTGCCATTTTGAGAGGATAGCTCATGCATATTATTTTCCAAGGGGTTGTCATATCTTAGCACTTTTTCACAACAACCATGCTGCTCTCCTTCCTTTGAAGTTTGTAGCAATTAGCAGCCAACATCTCGGTGCTAGTTCAGATTCCCGGTCTCTCCTTAAATAATTGATTTTTTGAATAAGCTAAAACTTTCCCCTTCCAATTAACTCATAATTCATACTCTCAACTAACCTCCCTTGCGTTCCTCTTCCTTAGGAATGGTCTTCCACCTCCTTCAGTTAGAGTTCTTTATAAGCTGTATACTATTAAGAGCATCAGACTGTGAGAAGGAATTTATTACCTCGCAGCCCATCAGTCTATTTATAAGAAAATTTTGCCTTAAGGGGATGCTAAGGGGAAATCCAACGTGGGAAACTACAAGACCTATTGGTTTTACATCTCCTGCCCATCCTTACATTATCTACAAAACTTTGCGTTTGTTTTGAATCCTGGTAAGCAAGCCGGGGAATATAGGCTAGCTCTGTTATTCATTTTACTCTATCTTAAATCTAATCTTTTGTTCTATTTTACAGATGGAGCAAGGAAAGAAAAACTAGTGCTAAGGGGGGAGGAAGCTGAAACGCCTAATCAATTTGCTATCTTTGAGGATCATCAGAACGATTTGAAATTCAATGAGGAGCTTTTGTGAGCATAGGGGCCCTCTCCTGCCCTTGACATCAAGCTTCTTGACAGCGCATGAGATATTGGATCTTGCGGAGTTAGGGAGGTCACTCTAGCAAACTTCGAGAGTGTGGAGATATGGTGAGATTAATCTTATAAAACCTCCCCCTTCAGCTTGGTCAGGGCCTGCCACCACTCCGTCTCCTACTCAAGTTAGTCATCCTTCCTCTTTGGTGATTAGAGTGGAGACTTCGTGGGCGTCGATCCCTATTTCACAGCTAGAACTGTTTAAGGTCTTAAGAGGGCCAATGAGGTCTCCTGGCCATGGGGAAAAATCTCCAAACGGGGCTTCCTTCCAAAAAATAAAGAACTAACAAAGGGAAGGAGATTGTTATTAGTTCAGAGGAGGAGTCCAAAGACACGCCAAGGGACCTACTTGAAGGTTTGGGTCCCAAGACAATGTTATACTACAACTTTTTTCATAGACATGTAGATCGAGTCTTGGGAACCTACACAAAAGCATTGGAGTGTGAGGAGATGCATGGTAACGTCTTGGCAGGCATAATAATTCGCCATTGTTTACTGGTGTGTATCATTCTTTCTCAACCTTTACAATTCTTCGATGGGTAATATAACTTTTTTGGTCTTTTCAAGGTGCACTGGAAACAATTAAGTTAAAAGACGAGATCGTATCCTGGGACGAGGAATGGAGCAAGCTCGAAGGTGACCTAGTTACTTTGATTATGGAGGCACTAGAGTTAAGGAAGAAATTGGAACATGCTGAGACTCAACTGCAAAATACTGAGGCTGTTAAAAGGGAGGCTGAGGACATTTTGCTTCATGAGACGTCTAGCCTAATCTCAAAGCTCCACAAAATGATTGACAAGTTAAGGCAGTTGCAAAACAAGTTGTATGTGACAGTGAGATGAGTTGAGGCCACAAAAAAGAAAGAGGAAGCTACCAGGGAGAAGGTAGCTTGTGTTGAGGATAGGGCCACCTGAGCTGAGGATGAGGTTGCCCGAGTCAGGGGGAGACCACCACTATGATTGCACAGGCTGAAGATATTGCAATCTCTGACACCATCGATAGCTTTTTGTTTATTTTGTGGAAAAAGCACCCAGACATGGACTTCACCTTTTTTGGTGGGGATGTTGAGGCAACTATTCAACATTGCGTAAAGGATGCGAGGGCAGCTTCAACTCTAGGTGTAGAAATTGGTGGTGAAGGTTCTGCTCGGGGTGAAACTTAGGTCGAAGGTAGCTCACAGGTCAAAGAAAGAGCTATGGTGGGATTTGAGGAGCAAGTGATAAAAGATTTGTCCATGCCTCACACTAACTCTTCGACCTCTCAGGATTCACCCAGGCCCACGACCTCCTCATAGATTACACCTCTGCCCCTACCTTTAGACTTTATTTTTGAACTTTTGAATGTAATCAAACTAGATGAATCATTTGTAATTATTTTTTAATGGACTTGTTTGAGATCTTTGAAATGAATTTGTTCAACTTGTCTTGTTCATTTTGCTCGATTAACTTTCCAGGCTCTTTGCCAAGTCAAATACTTAGAACATTTTGTTAGCAAGTCATGGCCTCGTGCCTGAATGCTAGATCAATAGGTGGTGGCCTTTGTAGCTTTTAAGATAGCTGATTGAGCTAACAACCTAAATACTTGATAAGTCGGCAGTGAACCATGCCAAACTTGTTGTTATGTAGATTGCATATCATCAACATAGACAGGCCTCTGTAGATTACACATTGTTAACCTGGATGGACCTCGATAGATTGCACATTGTTAATATAGATGGTCAATCACACATTGTTAACATGGATGGACCTTAATAGGTTACACATTATTAACATGGATGGACTGTCGTACATTAACATGGATGGACTTCGAAAGGTTGCACATTGTTAACATGGATGGATCTCAAGAGGTCGCTCATTGTTAACATGGATAGAACCTAGCAGGCCATACATTGTTAGCATGGATGGACAGTTGCACATTGTTAACATGGATGGACCTTGGCAGGTCCCACATTGTTAACATGGATGGACTGTCTCACATTACTAACATGTATGGACCTTTGTTGGTGAATTACTACCTCTAGCCTTCCAAATGGCTGGTCGGGTTGTTAATTTGAGTATAGCCAAATCAAGTATTGGTCGAATTATTCTTAGATCAACTTGCCTCATAAGTATCATTTCGAAAACATACCGGAGAATTTCCAATAAACATAGAATTGAAGGAGATAACTTTGGGCCTCTTTATTGAGATTTAAATAATGGTACAGAGTTACAGAGCTGAGCTCACTTTTATTGATAGTATGGTTGAAGGTGCTCGGCATTCCAAGCTCAAGATGCTTTGACCCCATTTACATTTGACAAGCAATAAGCCCTATTTCCTAAATTCTCCTTTATTATATACGAGCCCTTCCAATTCGGGCCTAATGTTCCACCACTGACCTTGCGAGCTCTTGGTAAAATGAGGTGCAGCACGAGGTTGCCTGCTCTGTAGTTTTGAGTTTGGACTTTCTGGTTATAATACCTCATAACCCATTGTTGATAAGTCATGATTCTAAGGCAAGCTATATCCCTTACTTCTTCGATAAGATCCAGATTTGTAGTGAGCAGTTGGTCATTATCTTCCAGATTGAAAATGGCTCTTCAATGTGAAGTACTTCAAATTCTGTCGGCATCATAGCTTCGAATCCGTAAACCATTGAGAAAAAGGTTTCCCCCGTGGTGCCATGAGTTATGGTTCTGTAAGCCCAGAGTATTTTTGACAGTTTGTCCACCTATGCTCCCTTTTTGGCCCCCAATTTTGCCTTTGAGATTTGTTTGATGATCTTGTTTATGGCTTTGACTTGTCTGTTAGCCTAAGGATGGTCTATTATTGAGAAACTCTTTACAATCCCAAGGTTGTTGCAAAACTTGATGAACTGCTCACTACTGAATTAGGTCCCATTATTGGTTACAATCTGCTAGGGAACCTTGAACCTACAAATAATATTATTCCAGAAGAATTTTTTGATCTTTGATAAGGAAATCTCTGATGCGAATGTCGAGGCGCATCGAATTAGTAATTTGTAAAACCGGATTACTATACTCTACTTGTAGCATAGAGCAACACCGGGTCGAATCCAAGGACCATGTTATGATGATATTACCAATCTAATTAGGAGCTTAAA
>JANHAO010008099.1:0-19563 GCA_026873985.1 Saraca asoca | reverse complement strand
CCTATCCTTTTCTAAAGGTGATTATCAAAATCTCAATAACCATATTAACATCTAAATCAAATGGATCCATTCAACTCAAATATCATAATAAAAACAAAGAGAAAAGGAAGAGAAGTGGCCAGCAATTTGAATGCAAAATGAAGGAACAAGATCTCTGCATTAATCTTCAAGTGTCAACCCTTGGATGATTACAAAGTTAGCCTTCCATGGTGGCAGAAAATATTCAACTCAGATATCACAATAAAAACAAAGAGAAAAGGATGAGAAATGACAAACAAATGAATACAATGTGAAACCAGAATCTCAGCATTGATCTTTAAGTCTTAATCTCTTGGATTGGTTACAAATTTAGCTTTCCATTGAAGGTAGAAAGTTACAGAAAAGAGGAGAGAAAAATCTTGCTCTCTGCCTGCTGAAACTCTCCTTAAAACTACTCTAAAAACTAAACTAAAAGCTGCCTAAACTAAATGACTTTGCTGCCTGGGAAAAGAGAAGGCTGCATGGTTGGTGGAGCAGGTAGAAAGCTGGTCTAGTTGCTTCTGCCACTGTTGTTGCATGTGATGCCCAATGCAGACTGCTTCTTCTTACTTTTACTAGTCTCCAGTTGACTAAGTGTGAGTTGGAGAAAAGGATGATGCATTGGGCTCAAGATCCATGCCAATTTGGGCCTTAAAACTCCAATTCTACAGAAGCCCATTTCATAGTAATTCTGACTCTTTGTTGCAACTCATTTTTCACACCCATATTGATCTATTAAGCTTAGGAAGTCATAAGATATGTATATTTATGTCTTAGCTTCCATTTGGGCTTAGTTTGACCTCAATTGGACTTGTATAACTCCAGTTATGGTCTAATAAGTGCACAAAGGTCAGGCTGCCCGAGATAGTACTTTGGTCTTGATTTTAACTCTAATTTCATATATCCATCTGGGTGATTCAGCCTTGGAGCTCTTCATGAAAGTTGTATAGCCATCTCTTAGCTTTCCTACAAGACAAGAATCACATCAATTGGATAAGTGTAGCTCGAGTTATGACTAGATTACAGAAACTGCTCAATATGGCCGAATTATGCAGAATTTCATATAATGCATCCAATTGACACCACACTATAAATACATGCTAACACAGTTGGAAATAAGTCATTTTAGACCTTAAAATGCTAAGTGAGAGGACAAATAAATGAGTGGAATATTTTGTTATCAAGTAAGCATTTATTTAAGGTTTTCATATTAAAACTATATATCTTTGATCATATATATTTATGGAGTAAGTATTCACACACACACACACACATATATATATATATCGATGCCTATAGAGAATTTAAACTATATGTTAAGAGAAAAATAAGAAACCAAACACATTCCTCTACTGAGCTGTAGAAGATAGTTAACAAAGACTTTGTTGATTGGTTCGCTAGACAGGTGAGTCATAAAAGATATTTAATTTAGAATTCATTTCTATAGGCATAATTTGAGAAGATAATTTTCTTTGTATATGTTTTCATGGATGATGTGGCTAGCACTATGTTCAATGATTTGAAGCAACTGGCCCAAGGGCCTCTACCAAATGCTAGAAGGTTTTCAACCTTCAATGTTAATGGATATAAGTTTTAGATAGTAGCTCAAGAAAATGGATTGAAAACCCAAAATTCTTGAGTTTGATGACTTCTACAACCAATTGTGTGTCTAGCCATCAAGATGTCAATGGACAAGATGTTGTTCTTCTATATTATGGGAAATTGATAGGTATTATTGAGCTCAATAACTATGGAAAATATGTGACCCTCTTTAAATGTATATAGGCTGACACCATTAATGATAGAGGCTTTAGAAAGGATACTTGGGGCTTTCATGTTGTAAATTTCAATAGATTAATTCACACTGGTGAACGAGAAAAGCATGAGCCTTTCATTTATACATCACAAGCTTAAATGATTTATTTTGTAGAGGATCATATATCTTTAGATTGGAATGTTATTGTTCATCTCACATGAGGAGACTCATATGACATGGGTGAATTTGTGGAGCATGAACTGTTTACTGAATAAAAGTTTAGCAATTTTTTTGAGAATGATGATAAGAATATTTAGTTGGTGAGGGAAGAGGAAGATGATCATTTGGAAGGCCTTAATTTAGTATCCAATGTTGAGGAAGATAAAGATGTGTCGAAATAACCTTTTTTAGAATAATTCTTTTTTTTTCTTGTGGTTTGCCTCAATGTTGAAATACATAGATTTACAATTTGTAAGTTTTCATTAATCATGATTTGTCTCAATGTGAAAAGACTTAGTTTAAGAATTTAAATGTACAATTGTATTATTTGTGGTTTTTCTCGATGTGACTAAAATTAGTTTAAGATTCTTATATAATATGCAAATGCATATCAATTTAGAATCTATTTTGTAGAAATGCCTAAGTCAAAACATCCAAGGATTCAAGGCACACAAGAAGTGTCCAATACCCACCCATCTGCTCCATAATCCATTGTAGATGGACCATCTCTTCACATCCTACCCAGCCCTTACAGCCCCTTCATCCCACCCAACCTTCACAACCCATTCAGCCTATCTAGCCTAGACACTCCACATAGTCCACACAATCCCAGCCCATTCAGCCTGGACATCCCCCCGACCTATATAGTCCACACATTCACAATCCATTTAACCCACTCAACCTAGACATCTCACCAGACCCACACAGTCTACACATTCATAGCCTATATAGCTGGATGATGCTCATGCTAGTGGTGAGATAGATGATGAACAAGATGATACTCTTGGTGCTCGAAAAAGTAAGCCCAGACATGTATGGTAGTTCAACATGATAGATAACTATAATATATTATTTTCTTATGTGTTTGAGTTAATATTGCACTAATATTATATACTTCTTTCAACAGATAAGAACAGTGTGGTCAAGGTAAAAAAAACTAAGGGTTGATCAAGTTTAGAGCTTAGTAGTTGGGACAAATAATCTTGGTTGACCCATAGGAGATAAAGGAGTTTTTTTTTAGGAGTAATGGGTCATTTGGCTAGGACCAAATATACCATAGATTACGAGGCTTGGTTGGACATACTAGACTTGATTAAAAATGATATATTCAGTAGATTGGTGATGGTATATAATAGTATTGCTTTGGTATTTATAATTCATGTTTCACTCTGATACTAATGAAATTTTTTTGTCACAGTTGTATTTTCAATTTGAAAATGATAAAATGGCCAAGTGGCTTGTAAATCAAGTCATTGGAAGGAGGTGGAGAGATTATAAAGTCGATGAAATTAAGAGCGTTTAGTACTTCTTCATTCACTAACCTTTTCACCCTCTATATCAAGATATGACCAAGTCTATGGTGCCATAATATAGAAGAGTTTTCATTTATAACACTTCTCTTAATACCTATGCTACCAGAAACATGCATCGAATCATAAGGTATACTGGCTTGTAGATGAATTTGGAAGAGGCCATCGCAGATTGTACCATTTCTAATGAGATTAGATTTATAAAATAACTTCATCATATTATTCATAAATTGAAATAAATATCTCAATGGTATAAGTTTGGAAATTGAAATTAGATTTCTAGAAAAGCTTGGTACATAAAAAGTTTTATCCAAAATTAATACAAAGTCAGTATCTAGAACTAATTTGCATGTTCCAATAGCTTCTACTAGTGAACCCATCTTGTTCCCTAAATAGATGTATTGCTTACTGACCATTGGCTTCCTTTGGTTTAGAAAGCCCTTTCTTCTCAAGACAGACCTTGAATTTGTTGCAGTCCTTCTTGATGTGTCCCTTTTTCTTGCAGAAGAAATACTTGGACTCCTTTTTTATTCCTACTTGGATGGGAGGCTTGCCCTTTAACTTGGCTTGTTTGTTGCCCTTCCCTTGTGTTACCATATGTGCACACTCTCCCATTTCTGCTATCAATCTACCCTCCTCTGGAATACACATGGTCAACAATTTATTTATTGACCATTTCTCCTTATTTGTGTTGTAGGTGATCTTAAAGGGTCTGTTTTGAGGTGGTAGGGAGTTCAAAATAAAGTGCATAAGAAAGGACTCTGATATCTCAACCTCAAGCATCTTTAGTTGAGCTGTAATATTCTTCATCTGTATGATGTGCTCTTGCACACCCCTTATGCCAGTGAGCTTCATGGAGGATAATTTAGTCATTAAGGTGCTTGCTAAGGCCTTGTCGAAGATTTCAAATTGTTCATCAATGGCTCTTAGCAAGTCTTAGATATTTCTATGCCCTCCTATTGATCCACATATACTAGCAAAGATCTTTGATTTAATATACATCATACTGAGGCGATTGGATCACTCCCAGCATTCATAAAGACTTTTCTTTGATATTATGCTAGTATCCGTGGGCATAGGTGGTTCATCTTTCTTAATTGTATAGTCTACGTCCATCCAACCTAATTGGAGAAGCAGTTTCTCCTTCCAAAGTTTGTAATTATCTCCATCAAGTTCTGGAACTTGAAAGTCACATATATTTCATGGTTGAATAGCTGTACAAAATTTATACACTTGTATCAATATTGAGGTAATCAAAATTTCATATAACATGTTTACCAATGCAAAGATGTAAGTTAAACATGAGTCTAGTAGCAAATAAAACTGCCTGTGGACTTAGTTTCATTTAATTATGTTCATGCACAATTAATGATAAGACTAATAAATTATAGCCTTTTTCTTAATGTTGTGGGTAAATTAAGAAAAAGGAAAATTCACTATCCCATCCTAATTAATCACTTATAATATAATAATATTCCTGTAGGATAATATTAATTATATTATAATGATTAATTATAATTTAGTGTCATTTTCCTTTATGTGATTTTAATGCTTAATGTATAATTATAGAATAATCAAAGATGTTGTGGCTAAACTTTAATTACTCTATAATTATACTAATCACATGACATTTAAGAAAATTAAATACTTGTGTATGCTTATCATTAATTCATAACAAATCAATATCATAATGAGAATTTAATTAATAATCACCAAAATAAAATGTAACTAATTAAAAAATTCTCTTATTTAAATCCAAATGTGCCATTATTGGAAAAAAAAATTATGAAAATTTCATGGCACCACAATTCTTCATAAGGGAATTTTTGGGCAAAAGTCCATAAATTTGTTTTTGTTGAAGTTGAGCTTATTTATCAAAAATAATTTTGTCTAAAGAACCCAAGATTTTTTTTAAAACTTTGAATATTCCAAAAAAGGGAAGCCCAAATCTAACCAAAAATGCAAGCCCAGAATGTCAAAAAAAAATGGCCCAAATAATGAAGCCCAACAAAAACACATAAGCCTAGGAATTAATGAAACGCTGCATTTCATTTAGGGGCCTGTAAACAATAAGTCATTTTTTTGTGGCTCCAAAATGCAGGCGATGGCCAATCAAAACAACACGTTTTCACCTATACGAAAAACGATATGTCATTTAACTCGTTTTCAACCTCTAGTCAAGTTGACCCGACCCATTTCAGACCTAGAATTTTGACCTAGCCATATGTGATCCAAAGCTCCTTTTTTTACAATTCTAAAGCCAAAATGATCAGAAGAACATGGACAATTGATTTAAGGCATCAAAACATCAAAAACATGCATAAATATTACCCATCCAGATTACATAAGCTGTGAATTTTCACAAGACAGAGGCCATTTATGGCTTTGATACTAAATATAATTGTTCTGCATACAAGAATGAATAAGTTAATAACAAAAATAAGATAAATAAAGATTGATACCGACCTCCAACCATTGTAGAATTTCCTGTTTCCATTGCCAAGGAAGTTGATTTATAAAACTCTAAAATGCAGAAAAGGAAGTTTTCTAAGCTCTAGTTTCTTACTTAATGATGGTGTGTGAATTGTTGTTCCAAAAATGGAGCCCTACAATCCCCTTTTATAGATGGAATGCAACGGTCACCTCCATCAAGCTACCGTTGCATGAAGCCCAGATATTTATTGGATATTTAGACCATTTTTATTCCGTTGTCAACATTTATATGATTGCTGGAAAACTGGTGAATGTTGTTGCCAACGTTCAGCAACCATCCGATCTTTACACCATGCAAAGATCAGGTAGAGCAACGGTTTATAATTTCTGCTAGAGATCAGTCAGAGTAAACAAAACATGAAGGATTGGAAGGTTAGCCAATATAGAAGCACGAAGTTTGAAGATACTTGGCCTCAATCTGAGCATGTGACCAGCTTTATTTTGGCAGAGGTTACAATAATTTATGGAAAAAAAATGAACATGGTAAGCAATCCATCTGACCGGGAGGGGATATAAAGTGAACATAACAGGTTAGACAAAGAAACAAGAAGAAAAAGGAGCAACACGATATTTTGTTTTGCCAAAAAAAGCTTGAAAAACAAAGATAACATATAGGGACGGCAAAAAAGACATGTTTAAGGGGTTTGCTTTAGCTTTTGCCTTTTTATTTAAGTAGCCTATAATTCACTTAGTTATATATCAAAGATATTCCTTCTCTTGTTTCTGAAGACGAAGCTAATTTAGCACACCAAAGGTTTTCCCTGGCATGGAATTTTATTTCGAGGGAAAAAACCAAGACTTATGCTAAAAGCTTTGTCCTTTGGTCTATGGTTAGAGTTTACATAGAAGAGAACATATTCATAGTAGCAATTTGCCCATTTCTGAGAACAATTTCTGAAGTACTTTTTCCTTTGTTACACTATGCTTTTGTGAACTATTCGAATGGGAATGAGGAAAATCTTAAAGCAGGTCTTTCCATTTTTGCGTATCTGATTGTCTAAGGTGGTTGAGTCTTTGTCCCAAACACATTGGTTTTTTGAATCTAAAAGGTTAGGGATAAGGATGAGATCATCGCTAATGGTGGCAGTCTATAAAAAGCGGGTAAAGCTTTCGAATACAGCTAGAACACAATATTCAGCCGGGGAAATTGTGAATTACATTGCAGTTGATGCCAATAGAATGGGAGATTTTCCTGGTGGTTTCATACAGCATGGACTTGCACATTGCAAATTTTTCTATGCTTGAATGGAAGCCATTCTGGGATTACATTTTTATTTATTAATTATTAATTAATAATTAATTAATTTAAATTGTAAATATTTATTTATTAATTGTTTAATTTATATTTTAATTACTTAATTATTTTTTATTGGTTGTTATCAATAAAATTGCATTGGTTGTTATCAACTACCCTGATTGAAGGGTATTAGTTTCGGTGTGCATGTTATGTTATCATTATCATTAATTAGTGAATATCTTCAGAAACTTGACATCTCATATAACTACATATTATATTAATTATACGCTAACAAATAAGTAGTTCTAGTTAAATAATATTCTGTCAGTTTGTTGTAAATACAGGATGTATATTTGAATAAAGGAAATATATTTGTGCGTATGATGATGTCTATCATCACCATCTTCATGCTCATAGTACCTTTTTGTGATAAATAATGATATTCCTTTATATGATATTATTTGCAATATCTGTTGGAGCAATAATTTTTTTGTGATCATTTTTTTAAGGATGGTGTTGAAATTAATTTGAAAGATCAATTTTTATCTATAGATACAAAAAGATCTTTAGGAATGAGTAACCAAGATTTTTACCTTTGATCGTGCTCGGTCTTTTTAGAATATTAATGTTATAAATTTTGATTGTACATATGAATATTTTATTTTCTTTGATTTATAATACGAGACAAGTTACATTTGAAACTTTTAAATATATTCAAATTTATGTTTTTAATTATATAAATTTATTATTATAATGATTTTCATTTTATATTGACTTCTTATTACCCCATGAATTTGTATTTTTATTTTACAGAGATAATTAGTGTCATTAATTAATACAATAAACAGAATGAATGACCTAAAATTTTTTTAAAAAATAAAAAAATTTAGCGGTGGTTCCATAACCCCCGCCAAATTAAATTGATTTTCAAAAAATAATAATGGCAATTACATAATCTCCACTAAATTAAATCATAAATTTTTAAAAAATAATAACAGCAGTTACATAATCTCTGCTAAATTAAATCACAAATTTTTAAAAATAATAGTGACGGTTTCATAACCCCCACCAATTTAACTGTCAATTTTTTAAAAACAATAGTGACGATTTTATAACCCCGCCAATTTAAATTATAAATTTTTAAAAATAATAATAGCAATTTCATAATCCCCGCCATTTTTTAATCTCAAAATTTTTTGATAAAGATAAAGATTGTTAATTACCAGAAAATAATTATCACTAAATGCTCGATGCATAATGATTCCAATGGTTGTATATAATTGGCATTAATGTCAATCCAACATCATGTGTTCTAACGATTTTCATAACTATCATCATTGTACTCGACAGCAATTTAAATCGCTGCTATAATCAGTACGTAATCACCGCTATTTTAAGTCTTTTTTTGTGTATGCTGGGCTTACTTGTTAACTATGAGAAAAACAAGCATGCACATAAAAAAGAATCTAGACATAATCGTATTGGATGAATCACATTAGATGAGAAAGGATTCATACGGAGGGGTAGCTTAGACATAAAATATATATTTTTTATGATTGACTATGTTTTAATGGTTAAAATTGATATTTTATTAACAAAATTTTTAAAATAAATTTAATAATAGCATATTTATCAAATATAGGAGAGGTTAGTATATATTTTAAAATTAGAAAAAAAATTCATGTAATTTCTATTCAACTGAGGGAAGGTCCATGTGTTTTTTTTTTTTTTAATATTTTTGATAACTCTGGAACTGATTATCTTTATCTCATCTTTGAAAACTTCTTCTTGATTGTTTCCTAATTTAACCGTTTTTCCGTAGTCACTTGGGCAGTCGTTGCCTGCTTTAGCAATGAAATTGAAGGTAATATTCGCCATCTTTTAGGATGTCATGACTAGAGCTGATCATGAGTTACGCTGGATCATAGATCAAAGTTCATGAGAATTAATGGGATCTGACTTTTGGTTTAGGTTCAAGTTCATAAAAATTTTAGCCTATTATTAAATTAAGATCTAGGCCCAAGCCTACGGATAAGGTTTAGACTTAGCCCAGGGACCCATTATTACTATATATTGTAGAAAGTTAAAAAAAATTCAATCAACAGAATAAAAATTTAGTGCTTATTTCATATCCAATGTTAGTTAAAAAATATGGCACTTGTTTGGAAGTGTTTTTATTTTTTTATTTTTAAAAATTATTTTTAAAAATAGATCTGAGATGTTTTTAAAAATTATTTTTAAAAATAATATTTTAGAATAAAATTTTTAAAATTATTTTTAAAAACAATCCTATTAAAAAAGTATTTTTATTTTATTTTTTTTCAAAGATAAAAAACTATTTTTAAAAATAGTAATCAAACAAATCTATAATTACTATTAAAAAATACTTGATGATTATATAATTTAATTAATTCAAATTTAAACATTAGATAAAATTAAAAAAAATGAATATGTTTTAAGGATAAAATTGTTCATAAAAAGTTAAGTAATGTTAGCCTTTTTATTGCTAAAATAAATCATAATTTTATTAAAAAAAATAATCACACCTCACTCACACATCAAATAGAATTGAAATTAGTAATTAAAAAAACACGAGCGGCTAATACAGCTCATATAATGATAATGATTTATCAATGGTTTCTAATAAATTGAAATATATGGTAGTTAGGAACTTCTTAATATTTAGTAACTTGACTACCTTCCTGCCAAAATTACCAAAAAACATGACTATGTCTTCATCTAAAAAATTTTCATTCAAAAATTTTATAAACACTAGTTCTAATCAAATTAAATTAATTGTGAACTCGTATCAGATTTGAAGAAATTCTATTGGAAAAAAACTTGAAAATTTTGAATTTAGGTTTTTCTTTCAAGGTACAATAAAACAGACATAAATCTTAAAATTTATTTGTGCATTGTATATATATATATATATATATATATATATATTAAAGAAAAGTATTGGTATAAGAATTGCAGATTAATATTGCTATTAGATTATTATTTTAATAAACTTATAGGCTTTCTTGATTGCAACAATAATATGATATAAGCAATTTCTAACTAAATTTGCATAATATTCAATCATGTAACATGATGAATAATTAGTTCTAATACTAACTACAAAAAATTGTATCACAAAATTGAGCTAAGCGCGCAGATCTAATTTATTATATTATATGACATAAATATAGTGTGAATTAAAAATAATAATTATAATATAAAATGATTGCTTACTTTGCATGGACTATGAATTGAGTTAAACAAGTGAGAATCGTGATAGGTTTACTCCTCTTTATTCCTAACTATTTATAAGAAATCCGTGAATCCTAACGAGGAGACTAGAAATTGATTTGGAGAAAGAATAGAGATTTATCTAATATATGTTAATTTGATTAGCCTAAAATAATTCGTTACGACATATCTCCATTACGAGATCTATATAATTAGTAACTATAATTAGTTTAAGTGTTATATTTAACCTCATAATATTATTTTTTTTATTAAATTAATTTATAATAATTATTTTAATATTTATATAATTAAAATTTTATTAAAATATTTTGAATTATGGAAGTTCATATGGAAAATTTTAACAGCTTTGAGAGCAGTCTGTTTTTGTGGTTCTTCTTGCTCGAGACAGCAAATATTGAGTGCTCTCTGGTTTCATCCCAATCTTTCATACACAGTTGAATTTTTTACATTCACTTCCACAATTTTATGTGCTCTGTAGTCAGTGACAAAACTAGATACAAATAATTGCAGGGTTGAGAGTAAATTTTGTTAAGAATTTTTATTATAACACCTTAATTGTTGGGAGGAGATATATATCAAAACTCTTGAAAAATTTAAAAAATGTAAGATTTTTTTTTATTTTATCAATTTGGGGTGGCTAAAGTCATTTCACAAGTAAACGAGGCTTCACCTCTGTTTATGGTCATGCCTTATAATAACATTTAATTTATTCTATCTTTTAAAATTGTAATTGTAATTATGTTGATGTTACAGACAACCACCATCACAAAAAATGCAAATGTTTTAGAATAAAACAACCATGTTAGAATTTAATTTACATGTAAATGCATTTGTGGATTTCTTTTTAAAATTACACTCTCAAATCATACTATTTGCCCAAAACTCTTCCGCTGGCAAACAAAAGTTGATGTGTCAAATTGTGGTAAATTCAATTTTCTGCCTAATACAAAAAAAAAAAATTATAAGGAATTTGCCCAAAAATATCTTGCTTAACAAGTGGCAGCTTCAATTGAAGAGAGTGCCTTGGTTAAAGATAGAGCTGTCAAAACGAACCAGTCCCCCGATCCGCATCAACCCACTATTCAAACTAGACGAGCTTAGAAATCTGCTTCTAAACGAGTCAATAAAATCTTAACTCAACCCAATTCAACCCATTTGTATGACAGAACGGGCCAACTTGACGGATTCAACCTAATTTGATAGTTTTAATTCAAGTAGAACTGTCAAAAAGGGTCGATCGATCCTGACCTACCTCAATCCGCAACTCAAACAGGGACGGATTTAAAAATCTACTTCTAAAGCGATCAATAAATCCTTGATCTAATCCAATCTATTTATATAATGGGACGGGTCAACCCGACGGACCTAATCCATTTTGACAATTCTAATTAAAGATAAAAGTTATTGTTGTGTGTTACAAAAAAATATCATGAACCTTGAAAAAAAAAAAACTCACCTTTTGTGGAAAGCTTCGCACTATAATCAACAAAGTATTAATGAGTTATTGTATTCTTCTTCAAGTATTGATTAATCAATTACTTTTTCAATGCTTTCCCAATTAAACTCGTCTCTTGCACTTTTATCTTAGCGTTCTGCCTTTCTAGTAAAATAATTTTTTATATTATTGATCAATAAAAAAAAATTAATAGTAGTTATAAGTTTAATCATATCAATAATTATTTATTATATAATTAATGTTTCAGTCTTTTTCAATAATTAATGTCCATGACTGTGTTTTTATTACTCAGTTTCTTTTTCAATATTTATTAGATATTACTGTAAAAAATAATTTTCATGCAATACATATCATAATGTATTTTTCTGTATTGATTGCTATATTTTTTTTAATGATATGTTAAATTAATTTATAATTTTTAAGCAATATTTATTTATCTATTTATTTAAAACATAATATATATTAATTTTATAATTGACAAAAAAAATTATGTCTCGTTTTACCATAGGATAAAGGATGATTTGTTTGTCTATCTACTTTACAAGTTTGAAAAAAAAAAAAAAAAAGAGGAAGGCAAGTTTGAAACAAAATTTGGTGCATGTCATCATTGCTGTGGCATCCAAAAGCATTAAAGCGGGACACTTGCTAATTGTAAGGCACCCCATTATCAAAATGCTTTTGTAAATTTCCCATTACTTTTAAGAAAGTCATAATTCCTTTTATAAAATATTCCAATTGCTTTTGATAAAGTTTCCAATCACTTTAAGAAAAAGTTCTTAGCAAACAATTTAACAAACTTCGTCACAATTTATAGTAGGCCCACTTGCAAAGTTGACGAACAAAAAAATACAGAAAGACTGATTTTGTTATTTCTTTGCAATTTTTAATTTCAATGAAAGTTTTTATATTTTTTGCAATTTTTAGGAGAATTTATAATGCAATATTTATTTATGGCATTGCTTTCTCTTTTGGTTTATTTATTTGTTAGACAAAAAATTCATACAAAATTTAACATATTTATGACAAAGTCTTTTTTAAAAAGAAAATTACAAATTTCTTGAGTATGTAATCAAACATTACCTTATTTTATTCTTTTTTAGCCAGTCTTGTATAATGTAAAAGTTCATTGGTCGGAAAAGCTATACAAAATATTCCCTTTATTTTTGCAAAGTTGTAGTTAAATAATGCTTTTGTAAATTTCCATTACTTTTAAGAAAGTTGTCATTGCTTTTGATGAAGTTTCCAATCAAGTCTTATATTTGTTTCCATCTCTGGCTTTATTTGTTTCTTTCTTGTTCAGATTTAGTTATCCTTCGATGCGTAGTGGAAAATAATTGAACTATTACGTATTTTAATTGGTTTCTGTGAGAAACTGCTCACCGAGTTGCAGAGTATTATATTTGTTTGATTATATAGAGTTCTCATCTAACAATTAATATGGATGCCATTGTTGAGGAAGTCATTATTGCATTCAGCTCTTGTGCAACTCAAGAGTTCAATTTGCTTTGCAATCTAAAAGATGATTACCGGAGAATGAATAACAGAGTCTGCTATTAAGGCTGTACTTCTGGATGCTGAGGATTGGCTCGTGAAGCTGAAAGATGTACTTTTTGATGTTGATGACTTGTGGGATGATTTCTCGTTTGAAGCTGTAAGGAGGGAGCCAATATATAAATTACAGAGATTTTGTTAACCAAGAGCTTATATTATTCTCAAGGGCCGATCTTCAAAGATCCATTCCTTCCATGGTTGATGGACTCAAGCCTGGTCAGAGGAAGATCCTCTTCTGCTCATTCAAGAAAAAGTTGTCTAAAGAAATTAAAGTAGGCCAGTTTATTGGTTACGTGCCTGAGCACTCAGCTTACCACCATGGTGAGCAGAGTATTGCTAGCACTATTATTGGAATGGCACAGGATTTTGTGGGAAGCAACAACATCAACCTTCTTAAACCAAATGATCAATTTGATGAGATAAGCTTGTCTGTCTATACGAAAACTTGCAGCTTGTTCTCCTAGTTTTTATTGATTACTAATTTTGTGTTCTGATCTGTATTATGCTTTTCCAGGATGGCAAAGATCATGTAAGTGCTAGGTATATCTACACTGAACTTAACCCCATTACTCGCTGCTTGTACGCAGAAGATGCTGACAAGCTTATTGATTACTTGAATGAGGATGGGAGGTCAACTGAGCCAAACTGATACACTTTCCCCACATCATTCTCTTAATGATTTATTATACGATTTTACTGAGGAAGATCTTGTGCATATTACTTATGAAACACTTTCTCTGGTTATCAAGGTACATACCGGTTATACCAATGGTCCTTGTCAGCGGTAGTGAAGGAATAGGGACAGGCTGGAGTTCTTACATTCCCAATTATAACCCAGGAGAGATTATTGCAAATGTTAAGCACATGTTGAATGGAGAGGAAGTAATTCCAATGGAATCCCTGGTATAGGGGATTCAGAGGAGCCATTGACAAAAGTGCCAAGGAAGGTGGATATACAGTCAATGGTACGATAGAAGTAAAGAAGCGAACCTTCAGGATTACAGAGCTGCCTATCCGTACGTGGACCCAAGATTATAAGCAGTTCCTTGAATCTATTACAGAATGGGCACCTGATGTCAAGGATCCTCTCATTGAGGTAGATTGACCTGACTTTAGTTCCAATGTGAGTAATAATTTGCTTGCTTTATGCTTTATCGATATCATATATTTTCTTCTACAGGATTTCAGGCAGAATGGTGATGATGAGATTGTAGATATAAAGGTGAGGTTGAAGCAAGAAAAATTATCAATGGTCATGGAAGAGGTTCTGATGAAGAAATTTAAATTGACTAGTAGCATTAGCACGAGCAACATGCAGCTGTTTGACTCAGAAGGGAAGATCAAGAAATTTGACAACCCAGAACAAAGTATAAATTTACTTAATATGGAACTTGATGGATTATTTTCATTTTGTTTTTTACGAGTTTTGTTTAATTCCTTTTTATATCATGACACGCAGTTCTTGAGGAGTTCTTTCCACTTAGGCTGGAGTACTATGAGAGAAGAAAGGTGAGCTCATTATGAACATGAAAATAAATCTTTATTATTATATTCAGGAACTTACTGAGGTAGAATTGAAAAGTAATTTGGTTGTGCATGCAGAAACATAAGTTGGAGAATCTTGAACGACTTATGTTGGTATTGGGAAATAAGGTCAGGTTTATATTAGGAGGCCGTCAATGGAGAGATTGTAGAGAGCAACAGGAAAAAAGCTGATCTGTTGATAGAGCTACAGCAGAAAGGTTTCACTCCCTTTCCAAAGAAAAGTAAATCTGAGGAACCCAAATTGCAGGGGCAGATGACAATGAGAGGAAAGTGACACCACAAAGGAACAAGAAAATGGTCCTGAGTCGGTCATTTCTGAAGGAGTAAGAGTTGGTGACCATGAATATCCGTTATCCATGCCTATTGGATCTTTGACTACTGAGAATGTTGAGAAGCTGCTAGCTGAAAGAGATGAAAAGGAGAAAGAGTATGGCCTACTGAAAGCAACGCCTCCAACGTCTATGTGGATGAAGGATCTTGATGAGCTTGAGAAGAAACTTTATGTAATAAGTGAAATTTAGCTAAATATTAATGTTTTATCAAATATTGTCATGTGTTCAAGTGCTAATGTTGCGTGTATTTCAGGAGCTAGACGGCAAAGAAGCTGAGGAACAGCAAAAGAGAAGAAGTCAAGCAAACAAAAAGACATCGCGTGGTGTTTCAGTTGTTGCTACAAAAGCCGCACCCAAGAATGCTCCACGAAAGAATAATAAGAAAGCCAACAGTGTTGAGTCAGAAACTGAAGCTAATTCTTCAATGGAAATCGGTGAGCCTCAATTTGTGCTACCTTCCATAAGGTTTTTTAGCTCTAGAATTTTAATTCTCTTTGAAATTTCTTCTATTAAATTATCAGAGAAACCTGTTGATGTTGCGAAGCCAGAAGGTAGAGGCGGTTCTAAGAAAACTCCTGCCAAGAACGTATTTGCAGTTCTTGTATCCCCCTTTCTTCCCCTTTAAATTTCTCATGCATTTACATTGTTATGTGCCTATTTTAGGATGATGAAGAAGTGCAGTCTCTTCAAGAACGTCTCGCTGCATATAACCTCGGATCATCCGGTGATCAATTCACAGGTGACCTATTTTTATGTACTGCCGTTAAATGGCTTCTCTGTTGGGGAATTTCTAAGTGCTAATACCAGTACTAACTTAATTTTTCCTTACACAACCAGGGAAACTGAACAGCCCTCGGTAGCTGCCGGGAAGAGAGAAAATAGTAAGAGGACTGGAGCACAAAACATGTCCTCAACTACCGCAGTTGTGGACATTTCTGACAGTGATAATGAAAAGGATGTGGATGAAGATGATGATGACGATGAAGACTTTTGAGCTACAACAGGAAGCTGCATCAGAAACAGGAAAAAAGAAGGGAGGTAGAAAACCCGCTGCTCAAAACCCCAAGAAGCCTCCAGCAGCAACCAAGATGAAAGGCGTGGCCAACAAGCAATCTCAGATATTGGGTCAGAAGTTTCGCCGGAGAAAAAAGTGAGGAAGATGAGGGCATCGTCATTTAACAAGAAAAGTGGTTCAGTGCTGTCCGGAGTTAATCTTGACAAAGACGAAACCGAGAGTGAAGAAACTGGGCAGGGTTCTGCTTCTTCTAACTCTCCAGGAACTGATGAAGTGGTTGAAGTTGCGCCGGCAAGAGAGCCAGACCTCAGCGGGCTAATCGCAAGCAAACAAGATATGTGCTGAGTGAGAGTGAAGAAGAAGAGGATGATTCTGATGCTAAAGTTACTGAAGATTCTGACTATGAAGAAGATGAAGACTAGACCAGACCAGTGCTTGAATGACTTGCACTTAGTACCTTATCTGTATCTTGCACACTGTATGAAGTGTGAAATTTAATCAGATACACTTTCCCTTTACCGGAAATGTTTCCAAGAGTAAAAATTAGGTGTAAAATTAGATTTGTTGCTTTGTTTAATGAAATGGCATTTGGAGGGTATTATGGGTATTTTATGGATTAAGTGAAATGAGTAAACAAAAGCCCAATGGACCAAATCAAGATAAAAAATGCCACCCAATCTGGGGCAAGGTTGCTAAAGCTAGTTTGCAAAACGCGCAATGCAAGCTTGAAACTTCCAGTAGACCAAGATTACAACGAGTTTCCCCTGGCGTAATTGACAACAGCTAATGTCTAATTGACAATTTGATCATACTTGCAATTTAAAAATCAGCCTCCAAAGCCTGATAATAATTTACCCCGCATTTATTAATTGATGCCTAACATTTATTGCCTAATGCTACTGTAATCATAATTTTATAATGATAAATTATAACTTGTAACCTTTCTCGCTCTTATAAATAAGAGGGGAGTCCATTATAACAGATATAGAAAATTACATGCAGAAATTCTATTGAAATAGAGAGAAAACTGTAAGCATTGTAAAACCGAGCAGAGAAACAACTTCAAAGCAAATATAATACCGCAAACGTATGAGACATACTAGTTTTAGTCGAATTATAATAAAACTTTGTGTTTATCTTACTCTTCTTCTTCTTGCTCTCTTCATTTCTTCATTTTTCACGTTTTATACAGCAATTTGGATTTCGGAATTCTCTGTTGATCGATTATCAAAATCGACCATCAACAGAGAGAAAATTTTTTTTGAAAAATTATTAAGTATGGCCTAATTATTGCTAATGGATATAAGGGATTTTTAAGTATAATTATTAACAAATTATAATAAAGTATTTGTAAATATGTTTTATTTAAGTAAAATGGATATATGAGGATGGAAAGAAGATTAAAAAATTTGTCAGAGATGAGAATTAATAATGAAAAATCTATATATCCATATAAATGATGATCTTAATTCTCTATTTATATCTTATGATATTATTTCTATTTATACAACACTTTCAATAAGATATGATAAAATTATGTGAACTGATTATTGTGCTAAATACACCTTGGTTCAACAGTTCAATTAGAGTTAGGTTTGAACGTAAGTAAGGCAACAATGTGTTGACACCAAACGCTGCTAAACAAGACTCAGCCCTTTACTTTGCTTAGGCTTCAATTGGTTCATGGTTGATCTAAATATTCCTTCACATATATTCTCAATTCTCTTTTAATTTTTTTAGATATAATCGCTAAATTAAAAAACAAAGGTTTTATTTGAGATATAAAGTCACTCAAAAGTTTGTATTTTACTTATTTTTATATTTTCTATCACTTTATTATAATTCTTATTTATAATTTATTATCATGATTGTAATTACCTTTATGACTTAAAAATTTTGACATAAAAAAATACTTAAACATAAGAGCATGCGGTCATCGTTGAACACTATTATTGCAATTTATAATTATAAAAAACTTGTACAGCATACTAGTATATAATATTTTACAGAATAAAAATTACTCATTATACATAAAAAAAATTTACACATTTTTTCTTCTTTTTTTTTTGGATCTAATTAAGAAGACTAATATTTACACAATTTGGCCAATGAATTTAATTTGTCAAATTATGCATTGTTGTTATCATTACTCCTACAATAATTGGCCTTTGAATTATGTGAGTTTTATTAAAACTCAAAGCAATTCGAAGGATAATAGATTTTTTTTTTAAAAAAAAAAAAAAAGTGCACAAGTTATTGGAGACAACGTAAAAACACACAAAAAAGAAAAAAAAAAAAAGATGCTCAGGTTTGGGAACAAGAAAAGATGCCAAACATAGAACATATCCTTTGCTTCAGATTTGCAGACAAGAATATTTTGCAAGAGAAAAAAAAATAGATTTACGCAATTTAAATTTGGGAATAACTTCATGTTTGAGATTTCTAATATTGCCAAGCTAGAACATATTCCTTAATTTAGAGTGTTGTAGACAAAGAATATTCATAATTTTCAATTGATAATTTAATTTTACATTGTTCTTTTATTTTCTTTTTGGATGACCATATAATTTACGTTAATATATTTTTTTTTCAAAAAAAAAAGAGTAAAGTTCTGAAGTTCAATTGAAATTAGAATACATATTTATTATTTTCTTGATTATTTTGCATGAAAAAAAAAACAGAAAATCATAAAGGAATAAGATAAGAAGAATTTATGTTTCTTGTATACTAAATAAGTATGTTCTCTATTTGAAGTAACATGTTATCCTGCAATATGCTTTATCTGTTTCATAATAAGAAAGAAAGGAATGTGAATTTTATGTCATTTTTTCGTAGTAAGGAAGCAAGACAGGGTCTTTTGTTCAAGCAAAAGCTCCCAAAATGAGGCCTTATAAATGCTTCCTCTTATGACATACATCCCAAAGATACATCCTACCAACAAAAATAAGACACACTTCACCGGCATCATCTCTTTCGTCCCCACAGTATGGAAGTCATCGCTGGAGTCATTATTGAAAATGTCATCAAAGGATTGAGCTCTTACCCAATTGAAGAGTTCAATTTGCTTTGCAATCTAAAAGATGATTTCCGGAGAATGAATAACACAGTCTCTGCTATTGAGGCTGTACTTCTAGATGCTGAGGCAAAGGCCACGGACCGCCTAATCAATGTTTGGCTCGTGAAGCTGAAAGATGTACTTTATGATGCTGATGACTTGTTGGATGATTTCTCTTTTGAAGCTCTAAGGAGGAAGGTGATGACTAGAAATTATATGGCAAAGAAGGTACGAATTTTCTTCTCCAGATCCAACCAAGTTTTCTTTGGTCTTAAAATGGGCTTGAAAATGAAAGAAATTAGGAAGAGAGTAGATGAGATT
>JANHAO010008098.1:0-19555 GCA_026873985.1 Saraca asoca | reverse complement strand
TTACTAACATGAATGAAGATCTGAGCAGCTTTTCATTTGTTAAATATAAGTATTATCATCAGTATATGAAATTTGAGTAATGAACCTGTAATGTAACAGTTTCATTATCTCTTCTTGTATCATTTTCTGTACTCTTTCAAATGTCAAGATTCAAAGAAAAAACATCTTTATGTCAAATTGTAAAGTTGAATTTTCAATATCTAAAAAGATAAGAATACATTCAAGTAGATCAGATTTTATGAGTGAATATTGTCTAAATATTTTATAAATTAGAATTTAAATCATTAAAAAAGAAAAATCCCAAAAATAATATCGAAGTTGTGACTGACATTATTGAAGATGTGGTGATTATTGTCCGATGTAATTGATTTCTAAATTTTTAGTTCATTTTTAATATATCCGATCGGAGAGGAAGAGAAAAAGGTATTTTAAATAAAAACATGGGCATAGGAGAGACAAGTTTCAATCAAGATAACTTTTCAAGATTATCTGATCAAGGGACAGTAAAAATGACAGGATATTCTCATTAAAACATTATCATAATTTATTTACAAAATTAAAGTCATCATAAAGATTAAAAAAAAAACTTCATATCAAACGAGTTTTTTATTTTTTTATTTTTAAAACTTGTTCTCAAAATAATTTTATCAAGTCAGTTTTTTGTTATTTATTATTTAAAAATTATTTTCAAAACAGTTTATCAAACAGGTTTTTTTATACTTTTGTTTTGTAAAATAATTTTTAAACATTGTTTTCAAAAATAATTTAAAAAAAAAACAATGAGAGATTGAACAAGCCAAAAAAGTAATTCTAATTGAAGAAGTTACAAAGTGACATACAGATGATTAGGGGTTTTAGTAAGTGACAACGGAACCTGGACTTTTTACATAATACGATTAATGTCTTACTAGATCAATGTTCAATCTTCCAAAATTATAAAGAAGCATTGCATACTTACAGTAGAAAGAGAAAGTGTTCAATTGTAGAGAGAGAGAGAGAGAGAGATTAATGGATTTGTATAGGGATGACAATCAACCCCGATTGGACGGGGATTTGGTGGGGCCTGAACGGGAAAAAAAATTTTTCCTAAAGGATTTCAAGATCGGAAACGAGAATTATACTCCCTATCCTGAATTTTTATTTATTTATTTTTTTTCTTTCATAATCTATTTTATTTTTTATTAATTTTTTTTTTAAAAATTTCCCGTGATCCCCGTGAGAATCAAGGACGAGGATTAATTTTTTTCTAATGTTGTGGGACGGGAACGAGAACAGGAAAAAATTTACTGACAGAGATCGGGGACGAGGACCTCATTCCCCGCCCCCACCCTGTCCCCTTCTCGTTGTCATTCCTAGATTTGTAATAAAATGGCTCCATCTTTCATGTATTTGTCTTTTGTGAAATTATTCAAATAACTTGAAAGGTGAGTTATTTTGTCCACCAAAACATTAGACGATACTAATATTCACATAAAAATGCAAAGATTATCAATATGTGAAGAAACATTATTTAAGAATATTAAATAATGTTTTGTTAAATTTACACGCAACATACACTCATTCATCAAGTGTATGGGATTCAGTTGAGTGGGTATTACTTAATCTCTGCCTGTTTCATTTATATTTCGCATGTATTTATTTTTATATAAAAAAAAAAAACAGGCAAGAAAGCAAATAAACTTAGTGCTTGGTAGGTTCATTAGTAATAATGTTAGTAGATGGTAGATGCATAGAATAACCGAGTCTACAAGGCAGATCACGCTACACTTATCTCTGTGGTCACCATCAACCGCCGCCACCTCACCCTTATTATTGCCCACGGCCTTCACCACAATTTATTTTTTATTTTTTATTTCCACAATCACCGTTATTACACACTGACCTTATTACTATATGTTATCGCTATAATTTTTTTTTATTATCATTATTATTATTTTTTCATGACTACTATTTATTATTATCTTCTATTATCAACACCTTTTCCTCCATCATTATATAATAATAATTTAATTTAAAATAATCTTTTAATATATCATATATATATGCATTATCTTTTATTGAAAAATAAAAAAATATATAACATTATTTAATTATGTAATACAATCACAAATTAAATATTATATATTATAAGAGTGCACACTATACATATTTTTATATTATTTCGTGCTAATTCAAAAATAATGCCAATACTAAACAAAGAAAGACATTTTCAAATGTCTTTACCATCAACATAAAGAAAAACAAAATGGTAAGAGGAGTTTAAGCTAAACTAGGCTCAGACACCTTTTGGTATAATAACTTGGACATAATTTTCAAAAACATTTCATTCTAATTAAAAAATCTTGCAAATAATAAACAAAGATACGCATTTCAAATCTCCGGATATGGATTCGTTGCAGTTAGGGGTGTTAAACGGGTTGGCCCGCATAGAGCGGGCTGGGCCCGTGCAAATGCGGGCCTAAACGGGCCAAGCCCTTTTAGGCCTGCATTTAAACGGACCAAAAAAATAGTGGTTCGCACCGCACTGCATGGCCCACGGGTCAGCCCGCGGACTAGCCCGCATTTTCTTAATTTTTTTATTTTTTGACACAATGGGCTAAGCCCGCATTTTGACTTACTTTTTTGAATTTTTTGGCAAAATGAACTTATTCGCATAGGCCCGCATGTAAGCCGGCATTTGGCCCGCATTTAAACCCGTATTTTAATTAATTTATTTATTTAAATATTTTTTATATTTTTAAATGGGCTGGCCCGCTCCGCACGGGCTTAGCCAGTATAAGCTCGCATAAATGCGAGCCTAAACGGGCTTGACCCGTTTAGGCCCGCATTTAAACGGGCCATCTTTTTACTGGTCCAGCCCGTAAAAAAATGTGGGCTAGCCCGCTAGGCCCGCGGGCCTCTGGCCCGTTATGCATCCCTAGTTGCAGTTGAGGGAATAACTGCACGACGTACAGTCAAATCATGACCGTTTAATTTATGATCTGACGGTCCAGATCACAGATCATTTTATATTTAAAAATTAAAAAAAATAAGTTAAAAAAATTATAAATTACGATCTGGATCGTCAAATCGCATATCAAATAATCAAGATTCAATTACATGCCATGCAGTTAACCCCCAACTGTAGCAAATCTGGATTGCAAATCTCCTCACCATCAACAATAACCAAAAAAAAACCAACTCATAAGAGGAGTTTTAATTAAATTAGGCTCTGTTTGACATAAATTCAATTATTGAGATGAATAGAAGTCTCGAGGACACATGTTACACGTTGTGCGGAAGAAATCTAAATTTGGTTGCCTTTCATTTTCGTTTGGGGTTCCGAACATGGTACTAATGGAATGATTACCCTCAGTAATAGAATTGCACCCAAAAAAATCAATGAAAAGTGGTCCAGGCACATTTTGAGCCTCATATCCCCCTCACTCGTATACAATTTTTTTTTCTCATGTATTTTTATTTAATTTTTAATTAAATTATTATAATATAAAATTTTTAATTATATCTTTATATATATTTTTATTTTTAATTAGATATTTTTTAATACTTTTTATTAAATTTTGTTAATAATTGATATATTTGAATAACACTCTTTTAATATGATTTAATAATTATTAATATGAAGTTCTCATATAATTTCTTTTTATATTTAGTGATTAATAATTTAGATAAAAATTAGAATATCTTATAAAATTATTTTATTTTTAAAAAAATTGATGATTTTTTATCTTTTATTTCATAAACGATTAATACATTATTATTTATATGACCCAATTATTAATAAAATTTAATAAAAATTGAGAAAAAATATTTTATTGGAAATGAAATATAAATATATATATAAAAGAATTTAATTCAAACTGTTAAATTATATAGATTTAATTAAAAATTGAAAAAAAATTAATAGAAGCAGTAGAGTAATTTAATTTTTTATTATAATTACTATATATAAGTTTCCTTCCTAAGAAGGGAATATCACTTTACAGTTAGCACAGGCCCGTCCATTTAAATGCAATATTTTCACTGCCTTCCCTGCCATTTACATTTCATTTTAAATTTGAATTCTTTTTTTAATTATGTTTTTGTTATCCTGAAGAAAGATAATTATAGAATTTTTTATGTTTAAAATAATTTTTTATGGACAGTCTATAAAAATTTTTACATTTATTACTCCCCAACATGATAATAATAATAATAAAAAAATTCTGAAGATCCAATCAAACCCATTAATGTTTCAATTCCAGCTGTCTGTGGTTTATATCAGAAAAGGCCACTTGCCCTTTGTCTCATTGAGCTGAGTCCCGTTCATCATCCACTCAGACTCAGACTCTGCATTCTGTCCTTTCTTGTATACCAATCTTCTTAAACTTGAGGAGTTGGCTTAACGGTTGAGAAATTAATTTAAATACATGTCACATATTCGATAAGAACACTCTCTCAAAATTAAACTTACTGTAGTTTGTCTCCAAGATGCTTTAAACATCACTTCATGCTAAATCAAAAATAAAAAACCAAAACAACTTGGCAAGCTTTTTATCTGTAAATACCAACCACCATAAGCAACAATCTTATCCCACTGCTGAATGATTGAAATCTCCTCGTTCGTATCCCATGTTATGGCTTCTTTCTTCATCTTCTGTGCATTTTGCTTGCTTTATCTTTCCTCGACCATAATACAACATCCAATTCTTGTCCATTCTGCCATTGCCGACGATAAGAAGCTCAGTGACAACCCGATTAACGTGACCAAGCACTTCTCCTTCCCTAATTTCAGCTTCATCAACAACCCCAGAATCTCCCATGATGTCAAGCTCCTGGGCAGCGCCAAGTTCTCAAACGAAAATGGCGCTCTTCAAATTCCCAATAAATCCCAAGACACTGGCATAAGGCATCAAGCAGGCAGAGGCCTCTATTCCTTCCCAATTCGCCTTCTAGACCCACAAACCAAAACCCCAGCTTCCTTCGAAACAACCTTCTCGTTTCAACTCGACAGTTCCGTCAGCTCCGATGAGCAAAACGCTGCCGACCACGGCGGAAGTGGCCTCACTTTCATTATCGTCCCCGACGAGTTCACCGTGGGAAGGCCAGGGCCGTGGCTCGCCATGCTCAACGATGCTTGCCAGGACAATTACAAAGCAGTGGCAATTGAATTCGACACGAGGCAAAACCCAGAATTCGGAGATCCTAATGACAATCATATAGGCATCAATTTGGGAAGCATTGTTTCCACCAAAATCATCAATGTTTCCGATGTGGGAGTTTCCCTCAAGGATGGTTTTGTTCACAGCGCCTGGATTTCGTATGATGGTTTCCAAAGGAAAATGGACATTCGTCTTGGACTAGCCAATCAGGAAGATTATCCTAAAAATCCCATCTTTTCTGAATCTGTGGATCTCTCACCATTTCTGAATGAATATATGTTTGTTGGGTTCTCTGCTTCCACAGGAAACCATACCCAAATCCATAATATACTCTCTTGGAACTTCACCTCCACAAGCCAAGCTTTTCTTCGCTTCCCTTCAGCAGAAACCTGCCAGGCTAGGATTAACTTGGCTCAGAATACCACTGCTGAAGCTACTAATACTAAGCATTCTGCTAAGTCCAAAGCACCACGCAGCTTTCTGATTTTTGTGGCTGTAGTTGCACTGGCTTTGGCTATTCTTCTAACTTTGTACGTCATCAATAAGCGTAAAAAGCATGTTGCTAAATCAAGAGGGGTGAACGCAGAGAATCACAGGCCAAGGCCTCCTAACAAGCCGCGCCGCTTCACATTTTCTGAGATTTCCTCTGCAACTAGGGGTTATAGTGAGATAGAATTGCTTGGAAGTGATCCTAGAGGAGTTTACTACAGAGGAAAGCTTCCAAATGGATGTCAAGTTGCTGTGAAGAGGTTCTCAGCTCAGTTTCTTGGGTCATATGGATCGGATAAGAGACGATTATTGAAGGAAATCTCAGCTATCAGCCGTGCTCGCCACCCAAATTTGATCCCCATAAGGGGTTGGTGTCAAGACAACCATGAAATCATTGTGGTGTATGACTTCATCCCCAATGGAAGCCTGGACAAATGGCTATATGGAGCCGGAGTTCTTCCATGGACTAGGAGATTCAAGGTCATTAAAGATGTTGCTGATGGTTTAAGCTTCTTGCATTCCAAGCAACTAGCCCACAAGAACTTGAAATGTAGCAGTGTGTTTCTTGATGTAAGCTTCAGAGCTGTTCTGGGTGACTTTGGTTTTGTGCTGTTGGAAGGAGTATCCAAGCAGTTTGAGTCGACAGTATCTCAAAGTGCTGATATATTTGAATTTGGTGTATTTGTGTTGGAAGTGATAGCCGGAAGGAAAAGGGTAGAGACAGAAGAAGAGGCAAAACCAGAAGAGAGAAACTTGTTGGATTTTGCTTGGTGCTTGCAAGAGACTGGTGAGAAAGTGAAGTTGGTGGATAGAAGAATGGGATCATTGATCAATATAGAGCAGGCTATTCGTGTGATGGAAATTGGGTTGCTTTGTACGCTGAATGAGAACAAAGGGAGGCCTTGTATGGAGCAAGTGGTGGAGTTTCTGAACTTGGAGATACCCATTCCAGAGTTGCCAAAAAGTCGCCCTGTTGCCTTGTTCCCCTATAGCAGTGCTAATTCTGGTCTTTGCAACACATATTCTTGTGCTGCTTTCAAGTGAAGCCACTGTGATTGGAGTAGTGCTAATTGCACAGCTCATTATCCTGGCAACTCCTTACATGCTGCACGCACACCAGAAATTGTTTAAAATTGGTCTCACTTGTTTTAAACTAGAAGGACCAGTTTAAACATATTATGTCTAGCGGTACGAAGGTTTGTGAAAAAACTAGTTGTACAATTATTCATTTTTACAATTGTTAGTATGTCAAATGGGTGAGTGGAAAAACAAAAATTAGGCTTCCAACTGCAGCAAAGGTTATGAAGTGCTGTGATTATGTGAAGATGTTGGATTGATTTTATATTTGTTGTGGAGGGTATGAAGATTGTTTTCTGAATATGTATTTGTGCAGCAGATGACTGTGATCTGTGTAGATTATTTCATTTCTATCGATGCTTTGTTGGCCTCTCCATACAAGTATATTTGCTACTTTACGCAGACTCTGCTTGATATTAATGAATGAGATCTGTCATTCTTTCACAAAAGAGAAAAAAAAGGGGCATGAAATTAGTAGATTAGCGTGAGTAAGGTCAGTCATGCTTCTCATATTTGCCCAAGCATGCAATTGAAAAGGAATTGAAAGATCTAGAAGTTGTTGCTCACTCAAGACAAGTTCGGAGCTTGTTGGAAAATATCTTCCACGACAAAATTTTATTTATTTTTATAAAAATAAAGGTTCTTTATAATATTTGTAAATTTTGTGATTAAAAACATAATATATAGTATTATGATAATAAAAAATTATTTTTGTTTTATAATAATAATTTTTTTTCATCATATTTTTTATATGTAATATTGAATAAATAAAATATTTTATATAATTTTTTTGTCTTTAAATATAAATAAATAAGAGATATTCACACAAAAAATATTTTTTGATAAAACAAATCTTAAATGGAGTTTTCACATAAAATTTACTTTATTTTATATTATTGTAGTGTTGATAAAATGTTGTATTAATATGGAGCACTTCCTCCTGTTTCACTTTTACATGTGAATATTTTTCTCCTAAATAATATGATTAATCTTTTTGGGTAGTTTAAACAATATGATTAATCAAATCTTTCACTGATTGGAGAGGTTGACTACATCAATTAACTAACTGGAATTGAAAAACAAAATTGGAGGTAAGATTAAATTCTAGTTTGTTTAATGTATGAAATAATTAAACTTGAGGAATGTGATGATCAGGTTTAAAGTCTTATAATCAATTGAATTAATTTCTAAAAAAAATATATCAACCAATTTTATATTTAAAATGCCATACATTCAATGTTAAATCTATATGGTCATAACATCCTTTTTCAAAATGTCATTACAAAAATTTAGATATACTTAGTTATAAGGCTATGAATTATATTTGATATAAAAAAACTTTGTGTAAAAGATACATACAAAAGTTAATTAAACCCAAAATTTTGATCATGAATAATATGTGTCTAAATAAAAATACAAGCAATTTTATTGTATTAGAAGATAAAATAAAAGTTGTTATTATTATTGAAAGAAAACAAGGCTTTCTCAACGCTGTACCTCCTTCCAGTAAAAAATCTAAAGGTTGAAGAAGACTCGAGTTGAGCAGGAAGAAGAAGAAAACAAGATTACAGAGAAAGCTTCGACAAACGAAGAACGCAAATGAAAAACGTTTGGAAAACGAATTCATTGAACAACGCACTTCGGTCTCTGAAGCAACTAAGCGAGTCAGAAGCCATAAGCAGCAGCACTCGCCGAGCTCTCTCAACTTCGTCTTCCCGACTTCCCAGACATTCCTTGCTCTTTCACTCCAATCACCCGTTGACACACTCTTCTTCGCCCAGTATGCCTTCTCATTTTTCCTCAGTACGATATCTTCGCACTGGTGGCGATCCTAGTGTCAGGTACATTTAATGTTTTTAAGAATCGATTTTTTTTTTTTCTTCAACAATTTCGTTTGTGGGGTTTCGTAGAAAATGTCTAATTTGTTTACAGAAACTATGAGATTATTCCTCCCCTCAACTGGGGTGTAAGAATTGTGCCCGAGAAGAAGGCATTTGTGATTGAGCGATTTGGCAAGTACGTTAAGACCCTTCCTTCAGGAATCCATTTTTTGATTCCGTTTGTTGATAAGATAGCATATGTGCATTCGCTGAAGGAAGAGGCGATTAATATTCCTGACCAGTCTGCTATCACCAAGGATAATGTCACCATCTTGATTGATGGGGTGCTTTATGTGAAGGTGCGAATTAATGCAGCTTTTGTGTGTGCGTGTGTTTTCAGCTTGAGTGGTTATAAGTTTCCTGACTTTTAAACTTTTCTGGGCGCAGATTGTGGATCCAAAGTTCGCTTCTTATGGTGTAGAGAATCCCATCTATGCTGTCATTCAGCTTGCTCAAACAACAATGCGTAGTGAGCTCGGTAAGATCACCCTTGACAAGACTTTCGAGGAAAGGGACACGCTGAATGAGAAGATTGTGGTAAGTCTAGTTTCTTTAACTGATCTCGTGTTAGTTTTTGCTCTCCTTGAAGTGATTGTAGCACCAACCAAGCCCTATTTCTGTTTTATAAAGGAAACATTATTATATACTTGAATCAAGTTAGAGATAGGCTGGGACAAGTGAAAACACAGGTTAGTTCTGCATAGAGTGTGCTTCTAGATGAAGCTATGGACATGAGGGGAAAGGTACTACGTTTAATGTATAACGTTTATAGATTTTCATTTGGGAATTTGCTGGTTTTGTTTGCCCATTCTACAATTAGCATATGCTAATTGGTTATGACATAGCATCTAGTTGGTACCATGGATATTCTGCTTTTTTGCTGTTTCCGAGAAAAGCTAAAACATTTAGGGCCTGTTTGGAAACTTGTTCTGTTTTTCTTTTTTTAAAAATTGTTTTTGAAAATAGCTCAGAGTTGTTTTCAAAAACAGTTTTTAAAATAGGATTTTCGAACAAAATTTTCAAAACTACCAAACAGGTTTTTTTGTTTTAAAAATAGTAGAATGTTTACCAAACAGGCCCACTTTTTTCTTCTTCATTTTTTTTTTGGCTGATCTTATCACTGGACAAAAGTCACTCCATCAACTTTTGAACTTGGTTCACGGATTCACTGTAGTCACCTTCAACTTCAGGGTCACCCTTCGTCTTACTGTTATCTGATTTTCAACTTCGTACCTCCCAGTCTTCCACATTGATATGCAAAGTGTCTTCTAACCATGAAATCTAGACCTCCAAATTTAAGTTCATGGTCAAAATTATTGTTCATTCTGTCTTAATCTTGTTACACGTGCAAACATGAAGACAAGCATTTGTTTTCATAATATTAAATCATCGAAAGACTCATGAAATAATTTATACCTATTGAGTAATATATAGTAAAGAGTGAGAGGGAACATGCGAGACACTGGGTCATTATATGATCAAAGAACAATTCTTTTATCATCTTCTAATGGCAAACGATTTTTGGTTGATTATATGACAACATTGCTGCAGGAGGCCATTAATGTGGCTGCACAGCACTGGGGTCTGGAATGCCTTCGTTATGAAATAAGTACGTTTTAGCAATTGAATAATTTTCCTTATTATTCTGGAGACATTTTTTTCTTTAATTTCTTTGGCTGTTATTTTTCTTCAGGGGACATATCTCCTTCTCGTGGAGTGAGAGCAGCTATGGAGATGCAAGCAGAGGCAGAAAGGAAAAAGAGAGCTCAAATTCTTGAGTCAGAAGGTGTCAACTTGATATTTCAATTCTTATGGGGTTCAAGGATGATGTTTAACCTCATTTATTATCCTGAAAATTATGTTAGCAGCTTATATCATCCACTTTGCAGCTTTCTTATTCATATGCACTGATTATAAATTCATGTTATATAGGAGAAAGACAGGCTAACATAAACATTGCTGATGGAAAGAAGAATTCTGTGATCTTAGAATCGGAAGCTGCAAAGATGGATCAAGTTAATAGAGCACAAGGTTAATTATATTCTGTGAGTTCTGTCAATTCCAAGTATATATCAATATAAACTATATAACTTTTGAAAAGATAGGTTGATGCCTGCTGTAAATTGTGTTCAAATTATCATTTGATTTAACATTCTAGAAACTTGTATCAGAATTCATATATAGATTTTTTCTCGAGTAATCCAATTTGCCTGTGAGATGAGAGGATGTTGAGCTATTGGTTGAACTGACGTATTTGTTTCGTCACAAAGCTATGTTTTTTATGACTTGCTACCTTGGAACCTTTATAACTAGTACAGTTCTTTCTCAGGTGAGGCTGAAGCCATCCTTGCTAAAGCAAGGGCAACAGCCGAAGGACTTGCCCTTGTGTCTCAAGCCCTAAAAGAAAATGGAGGTCATGAGGTGACGTTCTTGAGTTTTCTCATATATTTATGCCTCGTAAAAATAGAATGCAAAATTATTCTTATATTTTTATTCTTTTCTCAATATTGATGATTTGTTTGTATGATTATGATTTCTGGATAAGCATGCATTCCCATATAGATTGTGTAATTTTAAAAAAATTGTTTCCCACATGATCCCCACACTTGCAGTCACGATTTTCATTGCATGGTTGGCCAGATTCTTCATTCTAATTGTTTGTTTTCTTGTAAACCTGCAATGTAAGGCCTTTTATAGTCTGGATTCTAAAAGGATTTATTTTAAGTTTATTTTATCACTGAAGCTGTAAACCAATTTGTTTTGGTGATGCTACCTGGTGTATGAAATAGCCTCTTAAGAGGCACATGTATTTCTAACTTTGTTGAGGCTCCAGCATAATGGGGAAGGAATTGACATTGCCAATTGGTTTGCAGGCAGCGAGTTTGAGGATTGCTGAGCAATATATTCAAGCCTTCAGTAATATTGCCAAGGAGGTAGCCTATAAGCTGATTTACATCCAAGTTTTTTTATTGTTGTAGTTTTTCATTCAAAATTTGCTTCATGCTTTATTCTTAATTTATTCCTCAGTGCACAACAATGCTGCTTCCTAGCTCTGCATCCAATCCTGCTAACATGATGGCTCAAGCTCTTACTATGTATAAAAGTCTGGTCGGTGATGTTTCCAGTGGTAGAATTAATGGAACCTCATCCCCTACTATAGTAGATCACACAAAAGAAGTTGATTCCTCTGGCAAGGAAAAAGATGTGAGCTCAACAACCACTGCCTCCTACGATCACTTCCCAGCTTATCCTGACAAACCTGGATTTTCACTTCAGGGGCCCCGGAAAGAGCAAAAGAAGACTTCAGAATAATGCGTCATCCTGATGAGCTAATATTGCATTTTGTTTCATGCTTTCTTTCCTTTTGTCTCGTTGATATTACTTGGAAAAATTTTGGGTTTGGAGAGAAGGAAGCTGAAGATTTCGTTTGCACTTCACTTTACTGCTAGTTATTGCTGTAGCATTGTTCATATAATATGAAATCTTTCAACCTGACTAGAAAATGAAATTATCTTATTTTCTTCGTAACTTAAAAATTTTGCAGAAATACGCTTTGCTTCTCCCATTGTTGGGTATTTGCACGAGGAAATGTTAGTCTTACAATTAAGTCTCTCGACAGAACACAACCTCTAAGACAAGGTGGACCCCACAGAAAAGACCTGTGTTGAAACGGAGTTGTAGAATTCTATTCGGATGATGCTTCTCCCACTTCCACTCTCCTAAATTTACATCCCTATCTTCACATTACAGCGGGTCTAACGGATTAAAATTTTGGGTCATGTGAGGAAATGTGAGTGGGATTTGGATTTCGATATGTGAAAGTATCAGCTCTGTTCTATTTTCATTGCTAGTGCTTTCTTTCTTTATTAAAGCTAGATCTATCATTCTAACATTGCCAGACTCTAACAATTATAAATCTGGTAAGTAACTTCAATAAATTTCATTAGTAACAAACAATGAACATCACGATTGCAGCTAGCACCATTCATAATTAGCATACAACAAAACATAAGTGTAGGTTCTGCATTAATATATAAACTCTATTTGTGTTAACTGTGAGCTGATATGAATCTGTTTTGTGCAATCAAATTTTCCCTGTTGTGTTGTAACAATTCAAACAGGCATGGTGGAAATTAAAACACGCTTAGGAGATGCACCATGCTTGATGAGAGATTTCATGTTTTTCAACACCCTTATGATCTCTCGAGCTTTGTTTTGCAGCCTCAACAGTTGAGTAATGCAAAGATAATTTGACAACCTATAGAGATCAAATTTCCATATATACTTCTAATTACAACATGATAAGGTGATAAGAGTTCTCTTAACCCTCCCTTGAATTATAGAAAAACAAAAATTCTACTTCATTTGAAATTAAAATTGACTGAGAATTCAATTTCAAATGAATTAAATTTTCATATTTTTAATAATAAAAAAGAAGAAAACTCACTCAAAAGAATCGCAGAGAGTCTTTGAAGAGAAGAAGGCTCAATATATTTGAATTCCTCTATTAAACGCAGAGTAAAAGCACACAAATGTCAGCATTCTCACTATCCCGAGTACATGCATGCAAATCCAGAAGACCAGACATGTACACAGAGCCAACAACATCCTCGTTGGTCTCATCAGTAAGTAATTAATCAAAAAAGACCAAACAATACTGAGAAGCCGAGCACAATGAGCCACACAATGTGCACCAAAAGCAGTGCTTGACCAGAGAGCGGAGCCGAACCCCCACTGCCCACTTCACAGAATCCCAATTTCGCAACTTTGGTGCCGGCGCAGACAGCTTCCGCGCAGCCACACCAGTAGGTGACGCCGTCGACGCCACAAACCGGGTCGGCCCGAAAGCACTTAATGGGGCAGGAAGCTGGCATTGCTCCGGCGCAGAGGTTCGGGCCTTCATCGGATGCTTCAGATGGCATTCGGAGAATGGATGAGGATTCTTCTTCAGCTCGAACAATCTGAAACACGCAGAGGACGAAGGTGGCAATAAAAACAGTTAACAAACGAGCAACTAATAGGGTTTGGGAGATCAGGGCCATGTTTGATAACGAAAATGGCGAGCTTCCGAGAGCTCGCCGATCAAATTCGATACCCAGCTAAATTTAGTTTCGAACTTGGAAGAGGAAAATTGAGAGTTGAGATGGGATTAAACCCTGATTGACGGCATTGGGGATATTGCAGAAATGTGACTCGATAACAATTGCAGGAGAAGAGGAGGGAAAGAATCTTTGTCGAATATGATGAATGGTCTTAGTTGGGTAGGAAGAAGAACGAAGCAAATGAGGAATCCTTTTATAATTAGCATGGGAAGGCGTTGAAAGCGTAGTTTAAGACTTCTCATAAGAGGGAGAGAATCTCTGTTGAGATTGTGTTGTTGGGTGGTGTTCCTTTTTTTTTTTTTTTTTTTCAGTAATTTAATAGTGGGTTTTATTTCCGTTTGTAAGAAAACTTGTAATTTTGTAAAAAAAATAATAACTTATTCCTTAAATAGTTTAAATTTAATTTATTATTAGTATAAAACTTTTTACATTATTATCAAATATGAATATGACAAATCATTAAAAAAATAAAAGTAATTAAAAATCTTTATCAACAATAAATTTTTTTAATAATTTTTAATGATATGTCAATACATGAATAGACAATAGTATAAAGTTCATTTTTGTTATTAGTGAATTAAATTTAAATCCTCCATCAACTGTTATAATTTTCTATAAACTTTACAACAATTATCTAAATAATTTTAGCTCTATTAGCTAAGTTGTGATACAATTTTTTTTTAAGGAAAAATTGTAATCGTTATAGAATAATTGTCACAAGTATGAATTTTTTTTTAATAAAATATACAAGTTGATACGCTACTTGAAATTTTTAAAAGGAATATGAAAATAAATCACATTTTATATTCATCATATAATCAATATTCCCATTTATCATTCGCAATCAATTTGGTCTTCATAATTTTCTTTTCCTTATTTGGATTTTGGATAGTAGCATTATTGCAAGGATTCTGTAATTAAAAGACAACGAAGAAAAGTATTACACTTATATTTGTCATTTATATTATTTATATTTATAATTGAATTTTATCATTTTATTAGAAAATGTGTAGACGACCTTAAAGACAAGACGTTCGGATTTTACATGGAGATGGCTTTCTAGTTCTTAGGCACTAAGGAAACATTTTCTTGCTGTCAGTTTAAGTAAAGTATAAAAGTTTAATACAAACAAAACAACGTACACCTTAAAAGGAACATCTTACAATCCTATGGCCGATAGCTCCATTTTATATTCTAACTCCTTATTATTCTTAAAGAAAGTAGAATCATTTTCCTTTTTTGGTTGCTTGGAACTAGGGATGACAATCAATCCCGATTGGACAGGATTTGGTGGAGAATCCCCATTTGGGAAGAGATTTGGGGAACGGAGGTGAAAAATGGAGAAAAAATTTTTCTTAAAAAGATTTCGAGATCAGAGACGGGGATTACACTCCTTATCCCCGCTTCTCTCTCCGAATTTTTTTTTTGTTTATTTTTTTAGAAAGTTTTTTTATATTTTTTTCTTCATAATTTATTTTATTTTTTAATTTTTTATTAATTTTATATTATTTAATAAAAAATAAATATTTAAAATTTTTTAAAAAATTTCTCACGAACTCTCATGGAAACTTATTTTTCTGCAGGGATCGAGGATGGAGATCAATTTTTTCTTGATGTTGCAAGATGAGAATGGGGACGAAAAAAAATTCCTCAATAAGGATCGGGGGATCGTTGCCATTCCTACTTGGAACCGTTTTGTGTTATAGAACAGCTCTAGTGCTTTCAAAAAAAAAAAAATTGAATTATCAAATCTTCTATTTACTATTTCTCTTAGGCGGTGGTATCTTCAAAAATGCAAAATTTTAAACAACTAATCAATATTTTAATGACCTTTCAAATATTGACACCAATGGGCATTTCACATAAATTTTTATGATTGAGAACGGCAGTGGATATTATATTATATATATAAATATACATTAATAGTATAGTGTGAGAGAGACAGAGAATGATATTAAAATAAAAAATATAAATTTTTTTATGAGAGAAAAAAATCCAAACAGTCATATAAAAATGATAAAATACTTTAAATATTTTTAAAATATGTGATATTAATAATTTATATCAATTAAAATAAAAATAAATTATATATAATTTCTCCGATATTTGATCTGATTAAACTTTATAAATATATTATCCCACGTTTATTGTTTAATTTGAAGTGAAGGAAGTGGGGCCCACTGCTCTTAGTAAACATTTGGTGACTAATTTCTCCTTACATGGGCTGACAAAAATGAAAGTGGAAGTTGGATTTTAAGGCTTCCTTATATTCAAATCCTGAAGAAAGAAGCCAACCTCCATCAGCTAAATTGCAGATGGTGAAGTGTAGGAAGTTTTTCCATTTTCCCTTTTTTTTCGTCCTTTATTTTCTAATATTTCCTTATCATTTTTTCTTTTCTTCCAATATCTGCTTCTCTGCCCTTAGGGTTGTTCCTTTGAAGTTTGACAATGGCTTTGTCAAGCCTGGATGAAAGTCCCAACTATAAAATATAGAAATAATATCATTAAATAAATATTAGATAAAAGATAAATTAACTTATATATAAATACAGTAGTATTTTTGTAAATATGAAAAAAATTATAAGGTTGATTTCTATTAAATAACCAATATTTAAATTTAACATAACGTTTGACGTCGGTTAAAATTAAAGAAGTGACATATTTTTACAATTGTTTAATTTATCGTATTTAGGTTTTAAGTATTTTTAAAATTTTTGACTCCTCAATTGTAAATTTTTTTATTAATTTATATATTAAATTTTTATTTAATTATACTTCAAAGAATTTTTTACAATACGTAGTCAAATAATTTTTTTATTAATTTATTAATTGAATTAATATGAATTGTTTATATTTAACTAATTTACTGATATGATAATATTACAATTAATTTCCATTTTTCATGATTACAGAATTGTAAAATTTTCTAATGATCATTAATTTCTTTCATTTATCAAGATAACATGAATAGTCAAAATAATTCAAAATAAATTCGATGGTTTATACGAAGAGCCGTAGATTAGGCATTGATTTTTAAGTAGAAATCGGCGTAAATATATGATATTACACATTAATTTTAACATAAATAAATGACATCTAAAATCTCCTAATATTATTAAAGGTCAATGTGTCCACTCTAATTACCTAGCATACTTCAACTTACTTTTGGAAAGAGAAGTTTGAAAGTAGAGCACAACAATTCTATGTCACAACTTAAATAATGGCTCTTAAATTTATTTGAAGCGATCATTTAAGTTGTAGAATAGAATTCTTGTACTTCATTTTTCAAACTTCTTTTCCCAAGTAAGCAAGATGCCGTTAGAAGCTTACTCATTCTATTCAAACTTGTTTTGAAGGTTTATAGTTTATTTTTCCCTTTTTATTTCTCCTTTTTATTAGTTTGTGTATAAAGTATTAACTTTTTTTCCTTTTTTCCCTTTAAATAGGGCATATGTATTGATCCTTTGAACAAGAGAACAATGGGTGCACTAGATGTGTTATGTTTTGTTATTACAAGTAATCTCAGAAGCTTGATTCAACAATAATGTTTTTATCCCTGTTTTCTTTTTGATCTTTTTGCAAAAATGTAATTTAGAGCACCTGTGTGTAATTTGAGAAAAAAAATAATAAAAATTACATTAATTTTTTAATACAAACCGATGTCTTTATCATAATTTACAATTTTTTTTGTAAAATTAAATATTATTTATGTTCAAAATAATTCAATTATTTAATTGAAATTTTTTTTAAAAAAATAGTTAGCCTTCAACAAATTATGTGTAAAAATATATTAATATTATTATTCAAAAAAATGTTATGACGTGATTTTGTATAGAACATCGATGTCTAAAGTGATAAACGTCAGTTATAATATAGAACCGACGTATAAATATAATGAAAAAAATAAAATAAAAAAAATTCAATGCAAGAATAATATATAAAGCGACGATAGTGTTTTTATAAATATGAGGTTAATTACAATGTCAATTTCTGTTAAACAATCAACGTTTAAACTTAATATCATTTTAACAAAAACCAACGTCACTACTACAAAATTCAAAAATGATGTCAAATTTTTTTATTAATTTATCAATTAAATTCTTATTTATTTATATTTCAAATAACTTTATTATAATATAATATATGACTTATTTGATTAATTTTTTTCCATTTTCCAAGAATATGGAATTGTAAATTCTATAATGGTCATTAATTTCTTCTATTTTCTCAAGACAATGGGAATATTCAAAATAAATTTGACACGTTTACATTTTGTTATATAAAGAGGCTTATATTAGACATTAGTTTTTAATTAGAAAACAACGTAGATATATGATATTACATGTGTAATAACTCAAAAAAAATAAAAATAATAAAATAATAAAATATACTAAGGGACCAAAGTGAAAAAATTAAAAATTCGTTGGGGCCGAATTGTAATTTCCTTTTTTAGATGGACTTATTTGAAGTCGACGAAAAATTGATGGGGTCAAATTATAAATTTCTCCATTTTATTTTATGAATATATTTCCTTCGATAAGCTTCTCTCTCCAGCGCGATCCCTCTGGCGTTCTCGAAGCTTTTTGTGGCTCCGACGATCTCTACCTTTAAGCTATCTCTATCCGATAGTCTAAGGTCACTGGTCATCTTCCTCCTTCGATTTTTTTTTCCTCACGACGACCTGCTACTCCTTCGGCCTAAGGCTGAAGCTTCCCGATCAGCTGCTTTGCATTTTCCAGTCAAACCTCCTCCTCTTTAGTCATTGTAGTTCGACGAGACCACTAGTCTTCCTCTTCCCTGATCACTTCCCGGCAATTCCTTTCTTCCCTTGGACCAGTTTATAGCTAGCCAGTAGCTTCTTCCTTCCTTTTTCCAGCAAGCTTCGGTCAGTCCTCCAACTAGCTCATCGACGATGATCCGGCCAGCGATGAGTTCCCTACTTGCATGAATATCCTAGAATAAAAGATTTATTTTATAATAACTTTATAGCAAGTTTTCAAGATAGGTTAGTTAAAACCCTAACTATGCAAAGTTAAAGAAAGATAGAAATCTTTTTATGGATTTAGTCCAAATAAATTCTTATCGACGAACCGAGCGCACAAACGTCAGGTTTTTGGAACTTCAGCTAAAAAATCCAAGTTAGCTGACCTAGCTCCCAAAAGTGTCTAAGGTGAGTGGATAATCCTCCTCATTTAATAATCCCATGCGTAAATATGAAATAATTTTATCATATGAACTATTATTAATCTTTTTTGAATAATGGGATTTTTCTATGTATATATTCGTTTGATTTCAAAAGTATATTGTACATGAACATGAAATGGTTTGCCGTGCTAAATTTATGTATTTTCATCTTGTTTCATATTATTGAGATTGATGAAATTACTTTTCATATGATGAATACATATGGAAATGCATTAACAGGTTTATGTATGTATTGAAAAACGTTGCTTGCCCGAATAATGAATTTCATGTTATAGAATTTATTTAGAATGTGGATATAAGATACTGGATCCATTGAAAAATTGAGTGGTAACCCTCAAGTGCACTTGTGCTTAGTATATTTGGTGGAGGAATAAGGCTGCGGTAGAGCTAATAAGGGTGGAGGAGATTGGGGATATATATATATACATTCATGAGCATCTGGCAGACGTGTTGGATAGCTTATGACGGGAATTATGATTATACTAGAACTTATTGGCTGAATACTTTAGGAAATCTAGTTGAATACTTTATTATGTTGAGATTTAATGAAATAATAGAAACCTATTGGCTGCCCTCATATTTATATCATAGTCAACATATTTTCCATAATAGCATTCTTTGATGTTACTCTTATGCTTTTGAACATCATATATTTATTTAC
>JANHAO010008097.1:0-19557 GCA_026873985.1 Saraca asoca | reverse complement strand
GTGATTATTAATCTGGAGATCTTTTCTTTTCAAAACCTGATATATGTAGTCCAAGTGGAAAATTGTTGGAATATTTTTTATAGATTAACATATATCAGTGACAATTTTAATAGAACCTAGATTAATAATAATAATAATGTGAGACTTGATTTGAAACCCAATTACGTGATCATTATTTGTGGGCTAATTAGCTATTATGGACCCTTATGTTGTTGGGCCTTGTATAGGTTAACCTATGATGGGTTAGGTTAACTAATTCTACTGGCACAAGGAGAGGTCCTTACTCTTCGCCTATATATACTATGTTATAGCCCCATTGATATAATGCCTTTTGCTTTGTATAATAGGTCAAGAGAGGAGTTTTCTCTCTTAACTAATAACTTGTTTTCTATATTTGTTTCTTGTGTAGTATTGATAGGGATCAAGGATTATAGCATGGTATCAGGTATTCCTAAATCCCAAAATCTATTTATTATATATCCAATAACATAGTATGCATGTTATAGGATGATCGACGCCTTATGACAGATAACTTTTAATTTATGGTTATCATATTAATTTTTATTCCTTCAGATAAAACTTGTCTAGTGGAGTTGTACACATAACTTGCTTGTAAAAGGCTGAGCGGTTTGTATTATAATAATTCATTTATAAGTAAATTATTTAACCAGTCTTAATTGAGCTCATGGGTCAAGGTGAGGTTGGTTAACTCATTGGACCACCTTATAATTATCTTTTGAGTAAACTACTAAATAGTTATCTAAAAAATTATAGAAATATCAAATTAATACTGAAAAATAATGTTATATTAATTATCAGTTTTATAAATTTTACATTAATTTAGTATTATTGTCACCCACCCTATTAATTTTCCCTAGTAGCATATGTTTAATAACTTTTTAGGTCACAAAAATGCTTAAGGCCAACCTAAGTTGTTATAAAAAAATTATTATGGATAACCATTTACTTGAAATGTCTAAAATTCTTAATCTTCTCCTAACTCAATTCATAAATTCAATTTCTCAATTTTTCACCTTTTTCATGAACTTAAAGTTAATTTCTATTATCATTTCAAATAATAATCATATTTAAATAAAGCAAAGTTAAGATTTTAATGAATTTCATTTATGCAAAATTTAATAACATTAGTACTAAATTAATGTAAAATATTTAAAATTAATACAAAATTGATGTGAAAATATTTTTTAATACTAATTTGATATCCCTTTATTATTTTAAGTATTAATTTAGATAAAAAAATTTTCGGATGAAACAATGTACATTCCAGAGATAGTAAGAATTAAAACTGTTGGGGCTTGTGCCAAAATATGAATGTTGATGGGGCAAGGTAGTGGTAGATTATCCTTCTATTGCCTTGTGCCTCATATCATTATAAGAATTTTGCAATTTAGTGACAAAATTTTCTATTATTGAATATTGAAAATTTAATAATAGAAAATTTGTCACTAAATATATTAGCAATGGATCTATCGATCAATATTAATATTTTTTAAAGTTGGTATTGGTAAAAATTTAACGATGGAATTTTTAAATCATTTGCTAATTTCCATTGTTATATCCTTCAATAAACAATAATTATGACCCTTATATATATGTATATGTCTATTTGGAAAATGACCAATGAATTATAGCGATAGAACATTTTTGTCGCTATTAATTATGCTATCACTAATTTGATTACTGATGAATGCTCCAATATCTAGTAGCTGAGTGTAGTGGTTGGAAGTCAAATTCACAAAAGGTAGAAGTGGTATTTAATGCTGAAGCCCCTCTGATGCTAAAGTTAAAGAGTATTCAAATGGGAGTGAAGTATTTAATTAGTTTACATGAAGTTCAAACCTTGATATTTATATAAGTGCAGAGGGGGGAAGGGGTATCCATATTCATATGAGGCTCCTAATTGGGCCTTGAAAAAGGGCCTTTAGCCACTTAGGTTATAGGTTCCGTGTTTATCACTAGCCCCCTTTCCAAATGGTTGGATGAGGCTTGTCCGAGCACTCCTGAAAGGGCTATAGTTCTTCATCTAACCACTATGGTTGTATAATTGGGTGCCCATTTTCTATGACTAATCGTTTATAGAGCTTCTCGGCAAAAATTTTGAAAATCCCTTTTCAAACTTTCAACTATTTTGAAGCTCATGTCTTAAAATATTCACTTTATAATCTTTCTGGAGTGATTCCCATCCCTTGGATGGTTTTGTAACCACCTTTATTATTTTATGATCTTTAAAAAAACCCTTTTCCTATATTAGGGAAGCTTAATCAGTGAGTATTTGCAAGGCAATTATGAAATCCTTTATAGGTACATATCCAGTTTCTTTCAATTCACTTTTTACTTTTCTTCCTTTTTTCCATTTTGCATCTATTGTTTTCCCTCTTGTATTGTTGCCATATATCTGTTTATTTAATGTTTGCCTGTGGGAACTTCTAGAGCTCGTGGATTTCTGTATTTTGCTTGTACATCTTTGGCAGATTCTATTAATTGTCTATGCTTTAGTGGTCTTTTCCCTAGGGATGTTCAAGTAAGAGTGACTTGAGTTCCATACTGTTAGGTTGTCCTTCATTGACTAAACGTTATCATTTGACTAAATCTAGTAATTTAGGGTTAACGATGGTTAATAAGGTGATGGCATCAATAGTAAATCACCCAAATGAGGGTTAAGAAGGATGCCATAAGCTAGGTTAAATTAGAAGTATTAGAAGTGTAAGCTTCACCCTTTATGTTCTGACCCAATAGTGCTTAATAATCTTCTTGAGGGGATGCATTACTGCAAAGATTATCCCTTGATTACCTTCAAGGTTGCTAAGGGGAATACCATTTGTAGCTTTTAGCCATTTTCAATAATCCGTTCTACAAGAGATGAATATATGCCCCTCATAATTAAGTTTCAATTCTTAGGCTTTATTAGAAGCTTTTGAAGTTATTTGTTATAAGATTAGAGATGTTAATTTTACCCTTACTAGCAAGCTTTTTTTTTTTTTTTCATCTATTGCCTTAAGAAAGAAAGAACTTGGATATAGTTCATTCATAGGTCATAAAGGGTCCTTTTCAGGAATATATTTACCAGCATTGTCCATTGGAAAAATTCCTTTTTTAGGGTTAGGACAAGGAATGGGTCTATCTATTAGAGATATGATCATACTGGGTTCTTCTTCCCAGTCATTTGGTCACCTTGAAGGCCTTACCATGTAGATCAGTCCATAAGGATTTCGATTCAACTAATCAACTTGTGATTTAGAAATTCAAGCACGTGAAACCCTTGGATATGAAAACTACATTAAGTTTCTTTTTTATCTTTAGTTTTTGCTATTCTCATTTTTGCTAGTTCATGAGACTCTATTGATTGAGATTTTATGTGTTTGTAGGCCTTTGCTTGGAGAATATGTCATCATATAATCAATCACTATGCAATTATTTGAAGAAAGACTATAGTTCCTTAAGTCATGTTAATGACATTTTTCTAAAGCATTCTTGAGATGATAAGCAAAAAAAGATGGAGGTGCACCCATCTAGTGATCATGATAAGATTAATCATCATATGGATATGAGTTATCAAAGAAGAGGATGTGGTTTAATTTTCCACCTTGAAACTTGTGAACGAAGGTCATTTTAAAGATTAAGTATTTGCTTTAGGCCATCTTTCAAATGCCAAAAGATTTCGTGAGAGCTAGCGGATAATCTTTATGAAATTAGTACCCAAATTCATTATTCTATAAAAGTGTTAATTATACCCAAATGGCCAAGAATTAGATTCTGTTAGGTAAAGACAAAGATATTCTCAATTGTGAGATTAATTCTTGGATTCATAAATGTCTTAGTATATAACCAACTTCACCAAACTACCTGTATACTTGCTCTCAAAGAGAAGGTTCAACAATTGAGTAGCTTCGATGAAGTGGCTCATGGTAAAACCCCAATGAACAACTGAAGATTGCCTTTACCAATTTTGCTAAGAAATTCACTATTCGTAGGAGCATAATTAGGACCATGCAGGTTGATGTGAAACTTTATGAACTCTTAATGGAAATGCCTAAACCAAGAGACCATCTTTTGGAAGCATGCTACAGAGGATGCACAAAAGAAGGCCTCCAAATCTAAATTAGATCTTGATGTTTTAAAGACGAGGTACATGGAAGTAGTTAAGAAAATAAATGGACTTGTCATGAAAGTGGAAAAGGCCAACTCACTTGCCATTGTAGGTTTTGTGAGCATTAGATTAGGTCTTTATTCTGGATCCCAAATTTGATTTCTCTTTCCTTAATGTTTATAAGAAGTCTGTTGGTTTGGCAAAGGAATTAAGGCTGCCTTATACCCCTTGGCCTTGCCCTAAGGAATGATATTTTAACCAATAAAAATTGGAAAATCATTAATGGAAAAGTTTCTTTTAAGGAATTTGTTACCTATTTTGATAGCAACTTGTGTTGTTTTTGGGGCAAATTATGCCTCATCACTTTGATGGAAAATTATGTCATTCTTGAGCAAATTTTGCTTGATTGTTTTCATGGTAAAGTATGTTGAATGCTTTGATAGCAAATTATGCTCGATCACTTTGATGGCAAATTATGCCAAACACTTTGATGGCAAATTATGTCATTTTTTAGCAAATTATGCTTGATTGCTTTGATGGCAAATCATGGCAAATGCTGTGATGTCAAATTGTGCACTTTTTTTAGCAAATTATGCTCAATTGATTGAATGGAAAATTATGCTAAACACTTTCATGGCAAATTATGTCAAATGGCAAATTATTTTACTTTTTATGAACAATCTTTGCAAAGAAAAAAAAAAGGAGTCCATTTTATTCATCTCTATTATGGAAAAAAATATTCTAAGTACAGGAGTTTACACTTAGGAGAGAGTCTTATTGATCAACCTTCCTAAATCATATCATGATGGTCATTCTTTTTATGAATAACTATTCTTTCTCTATTATCATCAGATTATTTGACTAGCCAAACATGATAATCCTGTAAATGGGAGATGGTTCATGACTTAGGTAACTATCACCTTTCAATTGTTTCCAGGTGATAAGCACCATTTCCTAAATTTCTTATTACTCTGTAAGGCTCTTCCCATCTTGCGTCCAACTTCCCATCTATGACTTCTTTTCATAGGCCATTTGCTCTTCTAAGAACTAGAGAACCTTCATGGGATTCATGATTCCTAACTTTGGCATTGTGATATCTTATGGCCCTTGCTTTATAGGTTTGTTAAACGAATATAGGCCATTTCCCTGTCAGTTTCCAAGAAATCCAATCCCTCCCTTAGGAGTTTATAAATATCTTCATTTTCAAATATTCAATGTTTTTCAGAGGTCATCCTGATTTCAATTAGAATCAAAGCCTTATGACTATATGTAAGATGGAAAGGAGTCTCCTTCAAAATTTACTCAGTTGTTTAGTATGATTATAAGACATTGGGTAGCTCATCGGCTCATAACCACTTAGAACTTTCCAATCTCCTCTTTAACCTTTCAAATATGACTCCGAATGCCAATTTAGCTTACCCATTTGATCAGGGGTGTTCCACAGAAGTAAATTTCTGGCTAATTAGAAGATCTTGGCAAAATTTTTGAAAAGTTTTAGCGGTGAACCATATCCTATTATTGCTTATCAACACTTTAGGTAGGCCAAACCTACCGACAATTTTCCTTTACATGAATTTCGTGCATTGCAAGAGGTAATGGTAGTTAGCAACTTAGCTTCTACCCATTTTGTGAAGTAATCTACTGCTACGATGAGATACTTATATTGTCTTGGATAGTTAGGAAAAGGCCCAAGAAATCAATCCTCCACTACATGAACGACCATGGAAAAGTGATTATTTCTTGCTCAATCGGTGGCTATTTAGGAATAGTTATGAACTTTTGACATTGGTCACAACTCTTTATAATGTTTTGGACATCTTATCTCATGGTCGTCCAAAAGTACCCTAAGTGCAAAAGCTTTTTAAGCTAAAATTGTCTCGGGGACATGACTTCCACACATTCATTCATATAATTCTCACAGCATATAATTTCCTTCATCCAGGCACTGGTGTTGCAAAATAGGCAAGGAGAAACCATGTTTGTAAAGCTGATCATTTTTCAAATAAAAATGGGCCACATGTTATTTTACTTTCTTTGCCTCTAACAAATTGCCAACATGAGATGGCTTTCCATGTAGACATAAATGATAGGGCCCATCCATGAAGCTAATTAGTTGATAGGCATAACCTTTATTTTACTAACATTTGGCTCTACTAGGGTATTTTATAAGAAACTTCTATTACCTGTTAGTGCCTTTATTCTGATAAGTTTCGATAAGATATTTTCCTAGTCATTCTCCACACTTAGGATTTGTGTCAATTTAAAATGATCAAACTCTCAGATCAACTTCTTTGCCTCTTTATTATACTTTATTAAACATGAGACCTTTGTTTCATAGGTTTCATTTAGTTGACCTACCATTAGCTGAGAGTCATTTGAAGTTGTTATCATTTTTACCTCTACCTTTTTTGCATGTTTGAGACCAACTATCAATGCCTCATACTCAACATGATTATTGGTCTTCTAAAATTTGAACTTTAGGCGATACACAATCGTAACCCCATCAAGTCCCTCCAAGATCATTCATGCACCTCATCCTTTTTTGTAATAACATCCAGACAAAGGGCGATGGGCTTGTCGAATACTCAAGTGGAACCTTAATAATTTCCCTCAATAAATTTGCTAATACTTGAGCCTTAATAGCCTTTCCTGATTCAAATTCAATTTTGCACTTTGTAAGGTCTACCAACTAACACACCAGTCGACTGACCAAGTCAAGATTTCAGAGGATTTGCTTAATTGGTTGATTAGTATGAACAATTACTTGGTGGCTTTGAAAATACTACATAAGTAGGGCATACGTCAATTTTTTAATCTTTTGATAATATAATTCCACTCTGTGAAGGACTTTGCTCATGAAATAGTTTCTAAAAATCATCATGTTCCTTAATTAACACTAATCTTACTTGTTCTTTTATTGCAACTAGGTAAAGAAATAGTTTTTCTTTGAGCTCTGGCTTTGAAAAAATTGGCAGATCTGCCAAATAATTTTTTAAATTTGCAAATCTTGTTCATAATAACCACCCTCATACATTTCTTGTAACTTTTTAAGATCATGTAAAAGGGAAGACACTTATCTACTGATCTTGACATAAATCGAGATAGCGTTGCAATTTGAATATTAAGTCATTATACTTCCTTAACATTAGTTGAGCTTCTCATTTTGAGGATAGATTTGCATTTGGCAAGATTTGTTTCAATCCCTCTCTTAGTTAGCATAAAACCCAAATTTTTTTGTGCAGTTACATCAAAAGTGCATTTATTAGGGTTAATTCTCAAATTATGTCATTTCATTGCTTGAAATACTTCTTTAGGATATGCCAAATGTTTATGATAATTAGTGGATTTCATGAGCATATCATCCATATACACTTCCAAGTTTTTCTTGATTTGCTCTTTAAAGACTCATTTATCATTCTTTGATATGTAACCCTGATGTTTTTTAAACCAAAGGGGATGACATTGTAACAAAATATGCCACCATCTATGATGACATCTATTTTCTCCTGATCCTCTATCCACATTAAGATTTGGTTGTATCCCAAGAAAGCATAACAAAGTTAAGGATAACAAAACCAGATGCTCTACCAACTAACTTGTTAATATTAGGGAGAGGGTATATATCTTTAAGGCATGCTTTATTCAAATCGAAAAAATCCACACATATTCTTTAACTCCTATTATATGTGATATAAGACACCTCTATGATGAAATGTGCATGTTGGAGTTTATTGATTTTGATAGTTATAACTCCTATCTGGCCCGGTCTAAATTACTACTTCTTTTGCAAACCAGTTAGACCAAAGGATCAATGGCAAGCAACCTTAAGATTAAAACGTGGCATATTTGTTGTTGTCCAAGCAAACACTTTAACATTATCTTTAAGGATTCTAATGAGTTCTATCTCAAAATCATTTAGCAGATTCATATCAATCTTAAGGACTCATTCATCATGTGTCCCAAAAATTTAGATTTACTCCAATTAAGATTTAAGCTTTTAGTTATGCTTTTACCCACAGATCTACTGATTCCAACATGACCATATTAGGTTCCATTCTTCCACTCTGTTGATCCTAGCTTATCCATTGGTCCTTTAGTGAGCTTTTGCTTTGTTCATATGTTGTTTGTCTACCAAATTGTTCATGTAACACTATCAAGCGGTTTAATGATCAGTTCACACTTGTGCTACTTCATTTTCCATAGGAAATTTCCTTAATGAATGAGGTTGGGAAATGACACCCTAAATCACATTCAAATTTGCTATCCCGAGGATTGCATTGCATGCCCGTTGGGCATATCGACTATAAAGAATCTTGCACTATCTTAAGACATTAGTGGCAAAATGCCAATAGAGACTCATAAGATAGCCATGCTGAGAACTGAAATTTGTTTTCCTAAAAAAAAATCAATAATAATATCATAAGGATTGTCCTTATGTTCCATAAAATATTAAGTTGCTCCAATGTAGCAAGACTCAATATATTATCCGAACTCCCCTAATCAATGAGTACCCTTTTGATTACATAATTATGGAGATTAGATGTAATGACCATCAGATCATTGCAATCATGATCAAACTCAAGGTGAAAGTCACTATTATTAAAAGTGATAATTTGGCCAAAACAAAATTTTTGTCACTTAGTTGCATCATTCACTCAATGTTCCTTAAAAGATAAAGATCAAGCTTGCTTAGTGAAGTTAGTTACTCTATTTGATTCCTAATTGAGCATCAAGATAGTTTGCGAAAGTGAGCTGTGCTTTTTCCAAATTCCAGTGGCCATCATGTCGTGCAAAACTAATTTAACCTTCAGATGCTAAGAGTAATCTACTTCATTAAGATAAAGCATAATTAGCACTTTTGCGAATCATATCTTCTTTGATCTATGTATAGAGATGTATGTAAAATGGAGTATGACCTTAAATTTGGGTAAAATACAAGTAGATCTATTGAATATATCAATAATCAATAGAGAATTGTAATTAAAAGATAACAATATAGAAATGAAACATAATAATCATTTTTTGCAAGGTACAACGTGGGTTATCAAACCACAAATGGCTCTAAATGAAAAATGCTCCAATCTCTAGTAACTGAGTCTGGTGGCCAAGAGTCACCTACACAAAAGCTAGAATGGTGGTTATCGCCAAAGCCCTTCCGATGCTAAAATTAGAAAGTATTCAAGTGAGACTGAAGTATTTAGTTAGTCTAAATAAAGTTCATACCTTGTTATTCATAGAAGTGGAAAGAGGGGAAGAGGTATCCATATCAATATGAGGATCCTTATTTGGCCTTAGAAAGGAGCCTTTTGCCACTTAGATCGCAAATTTCTTGTTTATTAGTTGCTAAATTCTTCGCTATCTGAGAAACTTATAGTTCCTTCTGTCGCTAATTCCATCACTAATTGGGATTAATTATTTTTTTTTCTATGCATTCCATTTGACTTGCAAATAAACTCAAACAATGAACAAATACGTAATCCAACACACACATATTCAGAAATAGATAAAAATTATATATATCATAAAATCACATCAATAAATAACAAATTACAAAAAAAATTCAGATTAACATAAAAATTAGAAATCATAAATTAACTTTACAATACCTAATAAGCAAAACCTCTAAGAAACAAAACCCTTAATTAATTTCTTGAAAAGCATTTATAATGTAAAAAAAATTGCAAAATATCCACATTAAAATCCTAATAGTGATACATAAAAATACATCTATTAATCCAAACACTAACCAACATCACATATACTATATATTCACTAAATGAAACCAATTTTTTTTTTAAAAAAAATGTATGTTTTCAAATGGAAATTAGAGACTTACAGTTTGGGCCAAATATTGGGTGAAATGGGAAAAAATCTTCCTTTAAACCATTAAAGAATGGCTAACTTCAATGCCGATGATGGACGGGGATGACGATGAGGACAATAGCAATGTTAAAATGGCAGTGGATGGATAGAGAGAGAAGAGGGAGAGTGAGAGTGTAGAGAGATTATGAAAAGGGTTTCTGCTAGAGATTACAAATTTATCATAACTTAGTGATGGACTTCTGTCACTAATGTTTAATAAAACTATGCTTTTTAATATCCTCAAGTTAAATCTGCCACTAAATTAAAAAAAAAAAAAGAATACTCCTTTAGTTGTCTCCATAAACATTTTTTTTTTAAATTTAGCAATAGATTTAATGAGTGATTTTTGAAATTCTATCTCTAAATCCATAATTTTGTCACTAAATTTATTGCTAAACTAGCAAAAATTAATTTTTTTAAAAATACCATGTATTTTTTCGTTAATTAATTTTTAAAATAATAGGAATGGATTTAAGGACGAGATTAATATTTTGAAATTAGCATATTGAATCAGTCGTTAAATCTATTGTGAACATGCATTGGTAAAATAGACAGGAAACTCTCAACAAATTTGGTGATGGAATTAGTAATAGATTTTGCTTGTCTATCACTAAATTATTGATATGAAAATTTTATTTCTTTCTATTATATGGTGATAAATTTTCATCACTAAATCCTTTGTTAAAATTCCATCATCAAATGCTGAATTTCTTGTAGTGTATAGGGTACAAAATATGCACTTGCCCTTTGCCCATTATTAGGAACAAAATTTGCCCCATCCCTAGCCCATGAGTCAACAAAACTCTATAGAGATTTTTATAAAATGACAAAAAATAAAAAAAAATAAGAAACAATATAAATCTTAAAAGTAAATGTTAGAAATTAACACATATTCATTAAGTATTCTCACACACAAGTAAGTAAAATTCTAAATTCAAATATAATCAACAATCATTTTAAATTTTTTTATCTCAAATTAAGATGCTCCTCAATTATGTAATTATCTATGATATTTTATACATATGAAATAAAATAAATTCATAAGCATATGATTTAAAAATACTTAAGTATTCTTTTTTAAAATGTATTAGATATTACAAAGTAAAAATAAAATAATATTTTTAAATCACAAGGTAAGGCAGGTGTCACGAGTCGATAATTCTCTAACCGAAACCGTGTGGTGCAAATGCCAACTCTTGGCCAGCATGCCAGCTTTCCAGTAAATTTGAGTCACACTTGGATAGATAATCCCGGCATTAAGGATTCTGTTAGCTGTACAACTAAAAATCCTTTATCCAACATGTCTGTAAGCATACATAAGTATATAGTTGAAACATTAACATATACTGAGTCTCAAAGAATGAGTCACACAAAAAGCATCTAATGTACATCAAGAAGTGACTTTTTTATAAATAACAAGAAAGATAACTCTATTTTATTAATATATGCCTCATGCTTGATTTTTACACTAAGTTTTGTCCAAAACCAAGCATGTTTGCCTACCAAACTAGTTCACAAGGCTAGCTTATGACATTCTCCCACACTTCAAAAGTCAATGCCTTCATTGAAGTCTTAATTTGACAAAACTTTCATGAAGGTTTCTCTTTTTGAGTGGTAGCTTCTTAAACCTTTATGTGGGTCTTCAGCCTATTCCATTTGAACTACTTCTTCAACCACTCTGTGCTTGTCTCTTTGAACTAACATTATTTAAGAGGCTTTGATGAATGACACTGTCAACCTAACATAACTTTCAAATTCATTATCATTCTGTTGCTCTTCAGCTCCTCCCTTGACTTGTTCTTGGCTTTGTCTCCTTGAACTTGTATAATTGAACATTTGTTTTCCCTTACAACTTTAGATAGTTGCCATTGTAGACTTTGTATTCTATCTCTATAGATTTAATTTCGTTGTCCTGACACAAACTCATATGCACTGTCTCCACAGCTTTCTTGGGTCTATTGCCTTTACAACTTCACATGTTCCACTACATTTATAGCATTTGGGTTGCTACCTCTATAACTTGTGCTTGCCTTACTATGTCTACAGCTTGCAATACACTATCTTTGCATAGCTCTCATTTTGACTTGCTACCTCTATAGCTTAAGTGTGCACTACCTCTATAGCTTGTGCACTTACTTGGTATTTTGGATATCTAATGATAGAGATGTCTCACATCTAATGTCCTATTCCACTGATGTGAGACATAAGACTAATCCTTAGTTCCAAGGTTGCTTGTGTTGGGTTTAATCAATCTACTATACTTCCACTATGTAACTTTTACACTTGATTGGATCTTTCAACCCTCTCTGAATTGACGACCTCATGGTATCTCGACCATCATAGTCTTTTAGAAGTTTATGCTATCTAGCATTGAGCCCTCACGACCTCTCCTAGGTTTGCATGCTTAAGTGTTATCTCTTCAAAGTTGATACTGGCTTGTTTCCTGCGACCCTCATAGCCACTCACTAGTATCATTAGCCTCAGTAACTTCTTCGATGATTAGTGTCCTTACTCTTGGCATTTCTCAAGCAACTTCCTTCTAAAAGCTCTTTCTTTAAGGGCATTTTCTTGATGGTTCCACCACATTAACTGTTTCGATAAGGGTTGAGCATTGAGAATCATCCATTCTAGCTCAAATTTCACTTTGCCTATGCACAAGCAATAATGAATCTCATGGTCATTGCTATAAAGTTTGTCATATGACTATGTAGTGCTAGTCCACTACTCCTTGAGGTCATTATTGCTACTCTATTACAGGACTATGTAGCTCTAGCTCACTATGTGGGTATCGTTGTCACTTGTCATATGAATATGATATATGAGCTCTTTTAGCATTTTATCTCAAATCTTGGATAAGTGCTACAACTTGCTCGTTACATCTATATGGTAGTGTACCCTAGATTCCTCTCCAATCATCTCATTCCTCTCAGAGTTTATTTCTTCAAGTAAAATTCATGCCTTTTGATAGGATTTTGGACTCCTTGAATAAGATTTGTCCATTCAATACATCACAAGAGATATGTCATTTTGCAGGTTGTGTTAACTATTTGTTGTGGCCACACTTTCTAAGACTTCTCTTAAGGTTTCCTCCTACTAGATAAGCTGTTAATTCACTCACTTTCTATAGTGGTTTGTATTCCCTTAAATGCCTACAATGAATGAGCACATAATTGATGTTCCATGTTGTATAGCAAGTCCATCAACTTTTACACATGCTTGCACTTGATGCACTAGTAATGTTCCTTCAAATGTAATATCCCGCACATTAGCTCTCAGGTTGCTCCAACCTCTTGTAACCCACTTGGTCAAGTCCTTAGTAGCATCTCTTCACTATTTCAACGAGTGTTCGCTTCATTCACAAACTCCATATCCTTTGACAAGTTAAATCTAACCCAATCATGGCCCACCCGATTAGCGCTCTTTATCATAACTAAGTTCTGATACCAACTATCATGAGTCAGTAGCCCTTTAGTCGAAACCATGGTGCATGATGTCGACTTTTGGCTAACATACCAATCTTTCAATAAATTTAAGCCACATTTAAATAGACAACTAGGGCGTTGAAGATTCTATTGCCCATACAACTAAAATCCTTTGCCCAACATGTTCATAGGTAGACATGAGCGTATAGTCGAAGCATTACGCATACCAAATCTTATAGAACGTGCCACATAAGAAACCTCTAGTATATATTAAGAAGAGACTTTTTTTAAAAATAAGGAAAGGGCCTATTCCATTTTATTAATATATGCCTTATTACACAATTTTAAGTGTATAGAAAGATCTTTAAGCTCTGCACTCTGATCACTAGCTTATGCCACAGTGCCTACCCAAGTCACTAGACATGCCCCTCTTAAAGATGATTTTAAGCCAAAGGCCTAATGATACGAGTAAATATACTTTTTTTAATTGACATAAAGGCTTTTCTCCTTGCCTGAAAGGATTCTATTATGTCATCTCATATTGACGCTAAGATAAAAATCTAAGGATTGAAATCATATACTTTTCTACCTATACTAGATAAATGATCAATGCTAAAATGATACAAATACCCCTTAAAATGGGAAAAATTTTAAAAAAATAATCTACAAGTGCATTTGCTCCCAAATTCAAACCACAAGGTTTCATTTTCATGCTTGATTTTTACACCATGTTTCGTTCAAAATCGAGCCTGTTTTCTTGCTAAATTGGTTCATAAGGCCGATTATAATAGTAGGGTGTGATAGAGCTAGAACTATGATTTTTGCTTTATCCCTGAAATTTGGAATGAGGCAAATATTTAACCTATCCTTATCCTAACGAAGCAAAAAACCTCTCTATCCTTGCACTCCATGGAACAATCCTCATGAGGATCCCAAATTCAAGGTGATTTGCCATCCCTATACAGTCTTGTGCCCTTTTGGTATGTGGCACCTTGGATGGAAGATTAGTCTCATTGAAGAAAAAAGATATCATTCTAATATATAATTTATTTTGCTGTGAACAATAAAATGAAAATGAAAATTGATTAGGAATATATAATTGAAGAAAAAATATAAAATATCACCTTTAAATTTGGGATAGTTGAATTTTGTTAATACCAACTTTAAATATTTAGAAATCAAAACCTTAAACAATACAAAACTTAGAATCAACACCTATCATTCACTTAATTAATCATTTTATTAAATTATATGATTTTTTATAAACTTTTTAAATAAAAATCATAATATTATTGTATGTTGGTTTAACATGATATTTTTTACACATAATTTCTATATTATATAATTAATAGAAGTTAAATTAGATATATTAGAATTTTGATTAAATACTTAAAAAATGAGTTATGAAATTATGTACGAAAAAATGACATGGTAAACTAACATATAATACTATTATGATTTTTTACTAAAAATTTTATGAAAAAATCACATAATTTAATAAAATAGTTAATTAGGTAAATGATGTGTGTTAATTTCAAGTTTTATATAGTTTAAGATTTTGATTTATAAGTTTTTAAAGTTAAAGGAAAAAAATACAATTTACCTATTTGTAGTATGACGCTAGTTTATTTTGTCCATATATGATTTAAAGTGTTGAAATTGACTCACCATTGATTTGTGTTTTCAATACTTCACCTACCTCAACTATTTTTTTTTTAGAAAAAGATAAAATTTGCATATTTTTGTTATGTGATTTTTTTATTCCTTATTAAAGGCACAAAATCAAGGAGTTAAAATTGTTTTAATAACATACCTTTAAATTTTAGCTATAACCAAAAATGCCACTTCATAAATCAAATAGTACATCTATGAAACCATATTCACTATAATTTTGCTTGCTTGCTCATTTTAATTTTATAGTTTTAATGTGTAAAGCATAAAGATGATGTGAAAAATAAGTACAAATTCTATTTATCTTTTTTATAGAAAATTATTGTAGGTAGACAAAATATTAATGAATTAAATCACTATGGATGAAGTAAACTTGGATCATACAATAAATTATAACTTTCCTTTTAAGAAATAACTTAATTTGGTATCATTGTTTTTATAGGCTTTTTTTTTTTCTGTTACACTGATAATAGAAAAAGGAAGAGAGATACATAACCTAAAGTGTATTCACTTAATCACTTATTAAGAAATACCTAAAAGACAACAACAGACATAAAGGTTACCATGGATCCATAAGCCAAATCAACAGCCATTTGTTGAAAGCTTCAATAATGATATTACTAAAATGCCTATAATGATGATGAAACATATGACTTTGCAAAGCACCAATGTTGCAATCATATCCTTGAAGAAGACAACTAATATCCTTAACAAAATCTGAGAATTATGAGGTGCAAAGAAAGGGTTCTTCAGCATATTAACTATATTCCAGTTTGGTAGCATGAGATTATATCTTCAAAGCACTTTCAATGTTTGGTTCCACAGTAAATGCCTAGGAGCTAGGAGCATGCTACCTTTGTTGCCATACAAAGGAATCTTATTCTGTCTATATAAACCTTGAAGCAGTAGCCTATTACTTCTATATGCTAGCATATATGTATCCCAGTATTACCTATTCTAATCCTGTGCCTTCCTGTTGAAGATAATAACATGCACCTGAAGTGAATCGCCTTCAACTCATCCCAAGTTACAAATTGGAAATCCCCTCTTCATCTTGGGAGTTTTGTGTTGCATAATATATTCCTTGGGCCATTGCTTGATTAGAGTTACAGTTTGCATTAGATTAGGTTGAATGTTTTTAAATCTAACCTTGTTCCTCATAAACCATATTGCATATGAAAGGACTACAATGAAACAAATAAGTTGAATGTGTATATGAGAGTGTTATTACTCTTATTGAAGACATGTGAAAAACCATGTTGTTTTGAAGGAAAATGTGAGTTTCATTCTCTTCACCTTGTTGACAAAATTGATAAAGTATAGGGACTCTAATAATTTTGTGATTAAAATCCTTAGCTATTGATAATTAATGATGAGCAAGCTTCCATAGAAAAACTAGCATTCTAGTTGGTAAAAGAAATGTCCAAAGGTATTCCCAAGGAAAACCAATTTGTTGCTGAGCTGTATTTGTGTTAGTAAGTAACTGATAGCCTTTATGATAGTGTAGGAACCTAAGGTTGACCCCTGTCTAGATCATCCAATCATTGGCTCCCAAAATGGATAAAGAAGTATAAGTAATCTTGTATACAGCATCTTTTGAATAGTGAAAAAACACTTTGTGTTTATCCTAACCACCTGTAATAGGACGAATAAGATACTTGACAAATGTTAGATCCTGGGGAATGTTTATTTGAGGCCGCCACCAATATTTACTGGATATCGTTATTTGATTTTCATTAGCTACTTGCCACCTCAATTTGTTTATAATTAACTACCTCATTACTTAAATGTTTTTCCATCTCCATGTTCACATAAATGTCTTTGAGTGATACTTTTTATTAAGCTTTGGCTATATTTTGTGACCATTAGTTGAGCCATGCGAGATTGATGCTTTGAGCAAAGCCTCCAAAGTTGTTTAGCAAGAATTGCTTCAGTAAATTACTACAAACTCAAAAATCCCAGCCTGCCATATTTGATAGGTTGTTGTAATGTTTGCCAAGAAATCATATAAAGACCTTTAGATTCATATTTTGCCCACAAGAAATTGCAAATTAATCTTTTTATCTTTCTTAGGTAGTAGCATTATGGACATGTGATATATAGATATTAATTGAAGCATACTTTTACAAGCACAAGTCTTGTAACTTATGATAAAAGCTTAGACTTCTAGCCTTGAAATTTCTAAGTTAGTTTTTGCAATATCTTTTTGCCTATGTTTGTTTTGTCTTTAACATCATTTATATAAGTGCCTAGGTACTTACCAAGTCTTTGGTTGACCTTCACCCCTAGGCCACCCCTTAAAAACCCTTAGATTTTTCTTGGTGTATTTGGACTAAACAAAATAGCATATTTGTTAAGGCCTATATGTAAATCTGACACATTTGCAAAATTATGCAATATATCTTTAACTTTCTGACAAGTTTTAGAGTTAGCTTTGAAGAACAATAATAAGTCATCTGCATAAAGTAGATAACTTATTCTAGGAGCATTTTTATGTGGGACAATTCTAGTGATATGCCTTTGTTGTTCTACTATGTGTAATACAGAGGAAAACATATTATCACATAATATAGATATATGAGGGGATAAAGCATCCCTCTATCAAAGTTCCCCATTTGGAGTGAAAAAAGGTGTAGTAGTCCCATTAATAATAACTATAAAAGATACAATATTTATACATTGCATAATAACTTGAATCCAAAATGGGGGAAATTGCATATGCTACAGAACTTCTAAGATGAAAGACCATGAAATATTGTCATATGCTTTGTGGAAATCTACTATTAATGTTATCCTGAATTGATGTTTGCTCTTACACTTAGCCATATATATTGCACAACTTCTATGGTTATGAACACATTATTCATGATTAATCTACCTTTGATGAAAGCACTTTGAAATGGGAAAATTATCTCCTCGAGGACTGATTGCAATCTAAGGACTAGAGCTTTGGTGATAAACTTATACATTACATTACATAAGCTAATAGGTTTGTAGTGACTAAAATTTAGTTGAATCTCCCCATTAGGTATTAGACATATCAATGCTTGATTAAGTTGTTTTAGCAATTACCCTCTATCTAAGAAGGAAAGAATCGTATCTGTAACATCTTTGCCCACAATATTTCAATATGTTTAATAGAATCTACCATTGAATCCAACTACACCAGGGGTTGTATCTGGACTAGTCTGCCAAATTGCTTAATGTACTTCATTTAGAGTAAAAGGTCTATTTAGAAAATATTTATGCTCTTGTGAATGTGTAAAGATGTTTCACTCTGTAAGATCTGATAATGTGGCTAACTGAGCTTGTGGGTTTGCATATAACTATCTAAAATGATCTATAGCCAATTAAAGTATATCATTCTACTTGTTATACAAATTACCTAAAGAATTTGATATCTTATTTATTTTGTGTTTTACTTTTCCTCTAGACATAATAATGTGAAAGCATGCAGTGTTTCTATCCCCATTCACAATCCATAATTGTCTAGCTTTTTGAACCCATATAGTTTGTTGGCATTGTAATAAATAGCCCAGTTGAGCTCTGAGCTATCTTTTACGATCATTATTTTGTGGATTTGGATGTTGTTACAAAACAAAAATATAGTGGTCAAGTTGTTTAATATTTTTTACGCATGTTTCCAAATTCTTCTTTATCCCACTTTCTAGGATTGGTTTGAGTCACCTTCAACTTGTGAATCAATTAATATGCTAATGACCTAGTAAAAATAGTCAACCATGCCTATCTTATAACTATGGCACAATATAAATAAGTGATCTAATAATTTTGAAATTGAAAATTATGTTTTTGATCAGTTTGATTTCTAAGTGCATTCAAAACAATTGGGAATGATCAGAAGCATATAAGGAAAGGCCTTGGACCTTAAAATAAGGGAAAACAATAAGTCAATTATCATTACAAAGCTTTTGTTGATGTCGAATTTTGGTAATGGTCCAAACTCTGGCTAACGAGGTGGATTCTTATGGGATCTTTGACCTTTATCTGGATCTAGCATGGCAAAACAGCAAAGATACACAAAGATGAAGGGAAGAGCAGAGAAGGAGATATAGGATTTAATGTGGTTCGGCCAAATCTGGGTATCATCGGATCCTACGTCCACGGTAGCATGTTATTGTGAAGATATTTTCTGCAAAGTTATAATACTCAATCTCTATTTTAGCAGAGTCTCTGTCTGGACCTCCTCTGTTATAGAAGGCTCCTCCCTCATATTTATAGAGGAGAGGAGGTTACAATGTGTTGATTTGTTTGTGAGTTTTATCACCCAAATTATGCAAGTGTACACAGTCAATTGTGTAATATAGAGTGAATAAGTATCGTCTGCACAGGGATTGAATTTCTTGCAACTTTAATGTAAAATTTCAATGAAGCAAATAATGATTTGTTGAGCTAACTAAAATGATTAGCAAAGTAAAATGACAAAGCTGAACTATACTATTGAATAATGCAAGTAAAGAGGTACTGAATTCCCTA
>JANHAO010008096.1:0-19554 GCA_026873985.1 Saraca asoca | reverse complement strand
AGAGTTCATTCCCACAATACAAAGGAACAAACTTACCACTTCAGATGCTACCAAAAGCACGAGCATGCAAAGTATGAATAATCAGCCACTAAATTTAACACAGAAAGCAAATACAGTAGACAATGCTACAGAAATCAAATGTAAAAAAACACAAAAAAAAATAACATTAAAAAATTATAACTTTACCTCTTGATCTGCATATACAGCATCAAGTGCAGAGATCTTCTCGGCAAAATCAAGCCCTTGCAAATAATTACGAAAAAAAAAGAGATAGATTTGGATGCAACCCAAAAGAAGAAGAATACCTTGAAAAAAATGGAGTATTGTTGTCTACTGTATGGTGCTAGATTTGCTGATTTGTTAAGAATGAAGGCAGAAAGCAAGTTTCTAGTGTTCTTTGTGAAGCAAGATAAACTATAATACTATTTTATAAAAAACAATAGCTGGATTGTTTAAAAAAAATGGGATTTATTACTTATATAAATAAAAATTATAAATTGAGGAGGGAGAGAGAGTGGGTGTGCAAATATAGACAGAGAGAAATATAGTTAAAGAAAGAGCGCCGAAAGCTGGTAAGGCTTGAAGCTGCTATCTCTTCTCTTCGGGTTCGGTTCGGTCAAAGGTAGAAAAGACAGACTGAGAACCAAAAACACTTTTTTATGTCTTCTTGGAACAATACACTCTGTATGCATCACCGTATAACACTCCGTCCATTCTCTTTCTCTCTCTTTCTCACAAAAAGTCTCAAATATCTTATTAAGCTTTGAGACCAAAGCGACTGGACGACTGGAGTATTTGACTAATCAGTTTATGGTTGAATGAGTGATGTTACAAGAATTTTTCTTTGCGACCTTTTTTATTATAAAGAGTTCCTTAATTTAATTTATGAAAATTTTAAAATATTCCAAATCCTAAAAAATTTAAAATTTTCGTACTATTTCCATTTTATATTAACTACAGAGGTTCACCTCTAATATTTAATGCCTTCAGCATATTATTTAATTTTTCTTCTGTCATATGGTATGTTTGATTTATTGGATGTTTTATTTCTGAACATTTTTTATGTCTGAAAATGATTCATTCTCAGGAATATTTCTTTTTCATTTGTAAAATAAAATTTTTAACTTTTCTTCACAAATTTTATTCCTGTATATCTTTTATGTTTGGGAATGATTTTTAATCTTTTGTACTAAACATGTAAAACTTTTACTCCCACCTAATTTTTTCAGGAATAAAAAAATATAACTTGTACCGAACACAACCTTAGTGATTTCGTTTCTGTTACGCAGAGAGATTTATTTTTCTTTTTGTTAGGAAAAACTTATTTATATACATATAATAAAATTTTTTATATTATTTACATATTTTATATTTAACAAAATAATATATGATATCATAACATTAAAATAAAAAACTTTAAAATAATCAATTTTTTTATAAAATTAGGATTGTTTTATTATTTTTATATTTTATAAATATAAACATAAATAAAATTATTCCTTGAGAAAATATTTTCCATCAAAATGAACACGGGCTTGATGGCGTACGGAAGGTTTGCATTTTTCACCCCTCTTTCGAGGGAAAAGCCTATCAGTGAAAATTGGGGTATGTGGGTTTTTTTTTCCTTATAAACAATTATTTTTAAATTATAATTGAATTGAATTTTCTAAATTTAAGGAGTAATTTAACATAAAGTAAAGGGTATACCTGATTTTTCAACATTATAATAAGACTAGGATTTCTTTTCTTTCACACGATGAATTTGGTTGCAGCTATGATATAAACATTTCTAATTATCAACATTTTTTCGCACATTTCACATGGAGTAAAGGGTGTGGTTTATGTTACTTGTAGGACTCAAACTCCATGTGTACGGGTTAAATAAATGATAATTGTGAAAGAACCATTTTTAAGATGTAAAAATTCAACTTTCTAGAACCATTTTCTAAGGTATTACTTTTTTGGCAGATTCTTATAGCTGCAAAGTAAACAATTGTTTACGTAGCTTTGTTCGTTTGGGCACTAATTCTTGGCTATGATGTTTGCAAGAATGAAAATTTGGGGATCTACTAAGTCAAAGGTAGAAAAAGAAATGAAATCTGTGGAATGAAAACACTTGGTTCTCAACACATACTTAGAATTTAAGACCACAATTGCTACTATTTTATGGTGGTTTATAGCTCAACGTGCATCACCAAGAAGAATTGATGGTTAGATTGATAGGGTGGTGACTTTGCATCCCAAATGTTAATGTATATTATCATATTTTATTTTAGGTATATGTCCGTATGTATAAATGTGTATTATATTACATAACCTTGATTTGATATATGATATATTATAAATTAAATTATTTTGTTATTTTTTATATCATTTAATTTTTAATTAAGTTTTTATAATTTAAAGATTTTGAATTTTTTCTTTATATTTATTTTTCATCCTTAATTGAACATTTTCTATTATTCTTTTTTTAAATTTTGTTAACAATTAATACATGCAATCCAATTTTTAACCTAAATCCAACCCAGTTTAAATGAGATTTGGATTGAGTAATTAGGCATAAGGGTCAGGTTTAGACAAAAAAAATTAAACTATGTTTTCTAAATGGGTTAGGTTTAGGTCTGTCTGAGTCTAACTTTATTTTGTATTTATATATTAAATATTTTATTAATATTATTATATATTTTACATATACACAAATTTTAATTATTAAAAATTAATATATAATCATTTTTACTCATTTTTTTTTTATAATTTATACATAAATATAAATATATTCTATATGTTTATAAGTTTTGATTATCTTACATGTATGTATATATTAAAATATTAAAATTGGGTCCAAAGCCGGTCGACTTTAGGCATCCCTATTTTAAATAAGTTGGGTTTAGGTATAGAAAGTATTAAAAAAATTCCAAGTTGAACTAAGTTTGGATTAAGCAAATATGCATTAATATTAATGTAAGTCCATCCTAAACTAACCCAATTTTTGCCCACTCCTAACATGGACAACACTCTTTTAATATATTTTAACAATTGTTGATATATATTGGGATTTTGCCTTAAATTTTATTTTTGTAAAATAAGATAATTTCTCTATTTGTGTTTTTATTTTATTTAAGTTTGACTTTTATTGAGATAATATTGTAATCAAATTAGATATATTATATTATTTAAAAATTACAATCAAGTTAGACTTATCTTTTGGTAATGATTTAAATTATAAATATTTGTGTTATGCAAGATTTATTTAATGGGCAAGAGAGTTTATTTTTGTAGTCTCTATTTGAATTACTTGAGATCTCATAATTAGCTCTCATTCTTTTGATAATTATTGAGAATGAAGAATGCATACATTCGAAGGTATTTTTGGATGCATTTGAAATGTGTATTTGAAAATTATTATACTATTTGTATTTTTTCTTTTGTTTCTATAATAAATTTGTTTTTGTCTTCACACGTTAAGTGGTCTAAAAGGCAAATCGCATTAAATATATGTGTTTTGTAGTTTTTTTTAATCTTTAATTATGCCGATGGGCATGCTTTTGTATCACATAAATTCCCCAACAATATAGCATTTTTAAATAAATTTTATTTATATTTAAGCGATAAATAACTTACAAAAATCAAGACAGTTATGAATTTATTTTGTTTTTGTTATAAGGGAAATTCGACACCATGAAATGGGCTGGCAGAAGTCCAAGTCCAGCAAAAGAACAAGTTTGTCAAACCGTGAGATCGCTGTGTAAGGAGTCCCTAACTCGCTAAGGATTTGAGCTTGCTGGCTAAACGAGCTTGAGGTCGTGAGCCAGCAGAGGTCTCAGCGCACGAGCTCTATCTCGCTAGGACGAAGTCTTATTCAACTAAAAGTTTGTTGAGGTCAAGCATAAGGCCAACTGGCAACTTGTACCACCATTTTGTAAAATATAATCATTGGGTCCCATACACAGAAAGTAATATGTAGAAGCCAATCTATAGTACCCTAAATAATCTTCTACATTTAATATTTTATGTAATAGATGTACAATTTATTTAGTTTTATTTATATCCCGCCATACTTCTATAAATGGGGGACTAGATCCTTTGTTTAAAAAAGAAGAAAAAGTATGAGAAGAAACTCTATCGAAAGGCATAGCTAAAATTCTGTAAAAACTACTTTAGATTAATAAAATATCTCCATGGACGTAGAGTTTAGTGTTGCCCGGATTTAATCGAATTACGTTAAACCTTCATATTTCAACCTTTTTCTCCTTCCTTCTACCATCTCTTAGTCACTCGCTGCCTAAACAATTTGGAAACAGCTCGAGTCTCGAAAGAATCCCTTCCGTTGATCAGATTTAAGTGTAATCGAAATCCACCGTCAACAGTTTTTAAAGAGACAAGATGGATTGCTTGTTTCTTATACCATAAAGTCTTAATAGATTATCTTGTATATTTGACATAATTATTAATAAAATTTAATAAAAATAATAATATTTAATTAAAAATAAATATAAATATAAAAACTTAATTTAAAAATTTTAAACTAAAAAATTTACTTAAAAATTAAATAAAATTGGATAGGACAGTAAAAGAATTTAACCTATTTTTTATATTATCTTTATCCGGGTTTTGTGCAAAGTATACACGTGAAACCAAACCACTGAGGAAAAGAGACTAAGAGAGTGGAGATAGGATGAGATGCGATGAGATGAGACGGTCAACAAAGACAGGAAAGGACACCTCTCCGTGCGCTAAGATGCTAGGCCTTCCTCCCAACCCCCGCTTCTGGACCGTCCTTCATTGACCACTGCGCTTTTTCTCAACTGCCTGCCACCCCTATATTCCTTTTCTTTTCCATTCTCACCTATGCTATTCTTCTCATACTATATCTGATAGAAAGAAAAAAAAGGACAGCAAAAGATTCTAAAAAATAAGGAATTATAAAATGATGAAGGATTAAAAGATGGTCTTCGCTTTTTCTATTTAAATGTTAAGAAAATATTTAAAAAATCATTAAAATTAGAGAAATATACAAATATTAATATCAAAAGATATTAAAGCATTTTAGAGAACTAATTATAATTCTCATTTACTAAAACTCTAAAAAATGAAATACTATACAATAACCTTATCTTCCCTCTCTTCTTTTATTGTTGTTGTCCATCTAAACATACCATCAAAAATATCTGGTTTAATGCTTTTTACATATTAATCCTTGGTTTCTTTTCTCCCGAGCCCAAGCTCAAACTTTGCCCCAAATATTCTAAACAAAATTCGAGCAACATATTAAGCCGAGCGAATGAGATGAAGATATTTGTAGGCCGAAGATCGGATCCAAGCTGAGACAACCACGGACCATAATTTTTTCTCTTTATTGCAGTATTGTGGCATACTGCGACGACTTTCTTAATTACTATTTCATATCTCTCACTTCTATTTATACATTTTTTTTTTTAAATTGAGTTCTATTTTAGATCTCGCGTCCTTTGTAAGAAATGTGATATCTTTTTTGTGAGAATGTCCCGCGTCCGCTTTTGAATGTAAATTAAGTGTTTATTTGACATGGGGATTAGATTTCTAAATAATTAATTATAGATTTAATAATTGATTATAATTTTTTTAAATATATTTGGTTACATTTTTAAATTTTTTTAATAATTAATTATATATAATAATTCTAATTAAATTAAAAATTACCTTGAATAACCTTTATTTTAATCATGATCATAAAAAGAGAAACATTAAAATTTGTACTCATATTATTTTCATTTTGTATTTCTTTTGTCATCATTAACCTTGTTTCAACAAGGACAAAAATTTCATTATCCTCTTTTTTTTTTATCACTTTGTAATTTTCCTATATATATATATATGAACAAAAATAAATTATATATAATCAACTATCGAATAATATTATTAAACATAAAATAAATTTTACATAATCAATTATCTAAAAATTAATTATTTCACCATTATACTAAACAAGACTTATCCTATTATGACATATATTTTAATGGTCAATGTTGTGGGTATTTTTGCAACCACACAAATGAGCTTATAAAAATTCAATGGACAAGCCTAGTTGATAAGGGCCCAACTTAACTAGGGTTGAAGTCGCTGAAGCAAGACATTAGATCGTCAAATGCGAACTCAGGTTGTTGGTCAACAAGGGTTAAAGCAACAACCTTAAGACGTTAAAGACGAGATATAACGCGTAGCTTGAAGCATGCTTTTCTAGCCATCAATTCAGATAAATCCCTTCAATTGCTTATTTAATAAAAATCCGTTATTAACTGTTATGTAACCAATTAATGATTCATTTTCGTTATGGAATTACATTGTAACACCCTGGCTACCATAAAAAGAGGTTGAAATAATTGTAAAAAAGAAAGAACAACAATATACTATTACTTTGTCAAAATATAAACAAAAAATAAATAACCGTGGACGTAAGTCTCGATTTTGGCCGAATTATGTTAAAATTTTTTGGTGTTATCTCATTCTTCCACTCTTGCTATCTTTTTACATTCAATCTGCAGTTTGGGTTACTGAACTTTTGGATTGACCAAATTCACATGTCAATATTTTAGCGCTAGAAGGAGGGGCTTAAATTGCATTCTCCTTAAGTTTCTGTTCAACTGTGATGGCTAGAGGAAGAACTACTAGGAATTCAGACATTGCCATTGACTAGGGTCATGTCGAATAGCAGTGGGATATGTTACCGATTAAAAGCCCAGTTCTTCCTATAGCAGGCGCTTCCATCGTCCCTGCCACAGTTGCTACCGTTAGCCTACCCTCACCAGCTCCTCGTCAGCCTGTCGTTATTGTTTCTGGGGCAGATGGAGTGCAAGTGTGGCACCAATGTTAGGAAGCACTAGAAAACACGATGAAGGAATTGACTGATGTGGTTAAGGCATAGGCCCAAGGTGCGTGAACACAAGTTGAAGTCACTGTGCCCTAAGGAAAACTCTAGTGGCCATGGGAAGAGCTCAGGAGGAAAAGCTAATCAAAGAAGAAAATCAACACATTCGTTTAGTTTGCTCCTCCAATTTACTACCAAGGTTAGAGGCCCATCGAGCTCACAAGGATGATAATGAAGATGATTAGCAATGTAAGGGTTCATGTCGAGGTGAAAGCTTGAACAGGACCAATCAGGGATATATCTTAGATCGATACTCATCGGGTAGCGGGCACAGTAGAAGGCATAGGACCTCAGATCGCCACTCCCACAACCAGGGTGGTGTAAAGAGCCATCAATCTTTCAACCATAGATCTGAGGCATAAGACTCGATGATATAAAAGATGCTTCAAAAGATATAGCAATTAGAAGAGCACCCTTCAGCTTAAGACTGTTAACACCATTATGAGGAGAAGATACCATTCACCAGGGAGATCGAGCTTCTTCCTTACAGATTTAAGATCCCTAATATCCTGCAATACAATGGGGATAGCAACTCATATGACTACTTGGATGCATTCAATGTCCAGATGGATCTTCAGACAACCAATCCTCTGGTTAAGTGCCACGTCTTCCCAGACACCCTTGGAAACATACCACAAACATGGCTCAAGAGTCTACCAACTTGTAGTATTCATAGCTGGGAAGAATGCCAGAGGAGATTCATTAACCAGTACAAGGTGCTGAGAAGATAACTCACACCATCCTACCACCTCACGACAATCTTTTAACAGAAGAATGAAGAGCTGAAACTACATCATCCGATTTAGGCACAAGGTCAACAACGTGGAGAATCCTTCAAATGAAAGCATCCTAACAGCGATCTCAATGGGACTTCACAAGGATGGAAAGTTGTATAAAAGCATATACAAGTCTCCAATGAAGGACCTAGGTGAATTTTATGAACGAGCTGTCAAAGAAACCAGGTAAGAGGAGACCTTTGGCCTAAAGAAGTCTAATTAGAAGGATAAGGTGAATAGCTCAAACCAAAGCAAAAAGATAAGTAATGGTGTGAGCGGCAAAGAAGGCCAAAAGGATGGCTATGATAGTTAGGTCACAAAAAAAGCCAGGAATGAACGACCTTAGTGTCAAGGTCACCACGACAGCTATATCATCCTATCAGATAGTCAGGATAAGATTTTTGCAACAGAGAAGAATAAGAAGGATTTCGGGAAGCCAGTCCTATAAGGATTCCCATTAGATCTAGGAACAATGACAAGTTCTGTACTTATCATGATAAAGTTGGGCATAAAACTTCAGACTGTTGGGCACTTAAGAATGCCATTAAGGATCTAATCAAGAGAGGTCACTTGCGAGACTATGTGATGCGACCTGTAAGTCAGCGACCTCAACAGCTCCTGTAACCAGTATAGTAGCAGTGCCAATGAACTCTTAAACAAGAAAAGGCATATACACTGAGAACTATATTCACCATCCACGGTGGGCCTTATATCACAAGTACCTCAAACAGGTCGCATGAACGTTACATGTGAGAGACAAACCACGTCCTGCTCACGGGTTATAGTGGATTTGAAAGACTTGCCAAAAAAGTAAGGACAATCTCGGACAGCATCACTTTTACAAATGAGGACGCATGGGGAGTACATTCTCCCTATAATGATGCACTGGCCATCCGAGCTAGAATTGGCAATGCCGAGGTACGTAGAATAATGATTTATTTTGACAGCTCGATGAATGTTATGTACAAGGGATGCTTCGAGAAGATGGTTTGAGCGTGAACCAGTTGAAGCCTTCCCTAGAGCCCCTCTATAGCTTCACAGGAGATGCAGTATTACCAGTGGGGTAGATTAGGCTCCCCATTACTCTAGGAGATTTAGATCGTCAAGCCACTGCCCTAGCAGACTTTTTGATTATAAATTGTCCCTCAGCATATAATGTCGTATTGAGGTAACCTACAATGAATAACTTGGACATAGTCACATCAACCAGGATGCTTACCATCAAATTTCTGACCCCCAATAGAGTTGGATGTTTGCAAGGTGAGTAGCACATGGGCCGATGATGCTATGAGGACGTAGTTAAGCTAGGGATGAGAGGGAAGAAGGTTAATGTGGCTTCTGGCAGAGAACCACAAGCTGTAAATGCAACAGAGATCAGTCACAACCTTGACCCCTACAAGGTGGATGCAAACAAAGCAACTAGTCTAGTAGAGGAGCTCAAAGATGTATAGGTCAGTGAGGCAAATGCTGAAAAATGCCTCAAGCTGGGAAAAAACTTGCCTCTAAATGTGAAGCCTAACTAGCCGAGTTTCTTTAGGCAAACCTGGATGTCTTTGCCTAGAACCAAAAAGACATAGTGGGGATCGACCCCGGGGTCATGTTACATAAGCTTAACATTGACCCTTATCACAAGCTAGTCTGCCAAAAGAGAAGACCAATGACTATTGAGCAATATGTCATCCCTAAGGAAAAAATGGAAAAACTTTTAGCTAACAAGTTTATTCGAGAAGCCCACTGTCTGACCTAGGTGGGCAATCTTATCCTTGTAAAAAAGAAGAATGAGAAATGGAGAGCTTACAATGATTTTATAGACCTCAACAAGGCGTGCCCAAAGGATAGTTTTCCCTTGTCCAAGACTGATTAGCTCATGGATGCAACTGCTAGTAATTAGTTTCTTAGCGTCATGGATGCCTACTTGGGGTACAATTAGATCCCCATGAACCCACAGATGAGGAACACACCTTGTTTATCACTGATCACAAGCTATATTATTATAAGGTGATGCCCTTTAGATTAAAGAATGCAAGGACAACTTACCAGCAATTGATGAATATGATGTTCAAGGAATAGATCGGGAAGACAATAAAGGTGTATATGGATGATATGTTGGTGAAGTTTAAACAAATCGCTGACCATGTCTATGATATAGGGGAAATGTTCCAAATTCTGAGCAGATTTCAGATGAAGTTGAATCTATATAAGTGTGCATTTGGGGTGGCTTCGGGAAAGTTCCTTAGATTCATGGTCAATAATAGGGGAATTAATGCAAATCCAGAAAAAATCAAGGTATTCATTGACATGAGATCCCCGATTGGAATCAATGATGTACAAAGTCTTAACGGCTAGGTTGTAGCACTCAGCAAGTTCATTTTGAAAGCTACAGATAGGTGTATCCCCTTCTTTGATGTGCTGAAGAAAGTAAAATACTTTGAGTGGACCAAGTAGTGCGAGGTCACTTTTCAGCAACTGAAGGAGTATATGGATTGAGCTCCTCTTTTGTCCAAACCAAAGGATGTTAGAAAACTCATCATTTACTTGGGAGTATCCCAGGTGTAGCACTGATACGAGAAGAATGTGGAGTTCAGCTCCTAGTTTACTAGGTAAGCAAGAGGCTGCTAGACGCTGAGATGAGGTACTCACCAGTGGAGAAGTTTGCCTACTACCCTGTGACCAAATCAAGGAAGTTGCGATCTTACTTTCAGGTACACAGTATTGAAGTGCTCACGCAGTTCCCACTTAAGCAGATCTTGCAAAAGATAGAGACCTCAGGTTGTCTACTTAAGTGGGCAGTCGAGCTGGCTTAGTTCAACATTAAGTATAAGCCAAGACCATCAATCAAGGGGCAAGCCTTATCATATTTTATTGCAGAGTTCACAAGGCCCATGAAAAAGGAAGCACAGGTCTTAGAAGGTTCATATTAGGAATTGTATATTGACGGATTGCCGAGTGAGTAGAAGACTAGTGTAGGAGTGCTTCAATTAGCCTAAAAGGACACAAAATCCTTTACGTACTGAGATTTGATTTTCAAGCCACAAATAATGAAGCAAAATATAAAGCATTGTTGGCAGGGCTCCATCTGGGAAAAGAGATATGAGCTGAAAATCTAAAGATATTTAGTAATTACCGGCTTATAGTCTATCATGTATGAGGTGAATATCAAACGAGGGGTTAAAAATGGCCATCTTCCTTTAGAAAGTATGGGAGTTGCTTAACTTTTTTCGGTGATACAAGGCTAATTAGATTCCGTGAGCCTAAAATGCACATGCAGATGCATAAGCCCATTTGGCCACAACCAAAGATATAGACTTCTTAGGGGTAATCCCAGTAAAGTTTCTTCTGTCATCGAGCACGGATCAGAAAGATGTTGTGATGGCAATTGTCGTGGCGTAGGACTTATGGATGGGTTCAATCTTGGATTACTTATAAGATGGCAAGCTACCAGAGAATAAGATAAAAGTGCATCATTTGCAAGCTTGAGTAGCCAAATATTGTATTTGTGATGGCATGTTATATAAAAGGGGATTTTGAACTCCACTCTTAAAGTACATAGATGGCCACAACTGTGATATCGTCTTGAAGGAGATTCACGTCAGCTATTGTAGGAATTATGCCAGGGGCTATCTCTAGCTCAAAAAGCACTTATACAGGGATTCTATTGGCCTACAATAAAGCAAGATGCTATTGACCTCATGAGGAAATGTGACAAGTGCCAGAGGTTTGCCAAGGTCCCACGAGCTCCACAAGCTTACCTGTAGCAAATGATCAGTCCATAGCCTTTCATGATTTGGGGCATGGACCTAATTAGGCCATTCTTAATAGGTTGTGGGAAGTGTAAGCATGCAATGGTTGCCTTTGATTATTTCACCAAGTGGGTAGAGGCAAAAGAATTAGCATAAATCTCTTCTACAAAGATTGAAAAGTTCATATGGACTAACATTATTTACATGTTTGGAGTCCCTTAGTAGATCGTGATTGATAGCGGAATCCAGTTTAACAGTGAATAGTTCATCAAGTTCTACAACGATCTTAAAATTGTGAAGAGCTTCTCAACTGTGGACCATCCTCAAGCCAATGGACAAGTTGAGGCCGTTAATAAGATCATTAAACAGATCTTGAAGACGAGGTTGGAGGCTAAAAAGGGAGCATGGGTAAATGAGCTATACAAGGTGTTTTAGGCGACAAGAAAAACAACCTTCTTAATGGTGTACAGATCCGAGGCCATGATCCCTGCAGAACTTAAGGTAACTTCACAACGAAGAGCTACATTCAATCTAAAGGATAACGATGAGTTGCTTATTGCAAACCTCGACCTCGTAGAAGAGACAAGGGAAATAGCTTGCCTCAAGGTCATGACCTATCAGCAACGGGTTACCAGATACTACAACTGGAAGGTCCAAGTTCAGAAATATAAAATTGGTGATCTCGTAATCTGCCTTATTCTTCCAAGAGCTTACAAAGCTAGTGATGGGACACTAGGTCCGAACTAGGAGGGCCCATACATAATCAAAAAAGACTTGGACAATAAAGTTTATCACTTGACGAATATGCATGGAGCTAAAGTTCTACGAGCTTGGAATGCTAAGCATCTTTGCCCATATTTTCAATAGATTTGAGAGATTTGAGCTTGCCCTTCTAATCCTGTAATATTATTTAGAAATTAATAAAAGCACCCAAGTGTTTCCTTAAATTTTTTATGTATGTGTTTATTAATTTCTAAATAAATTTTCACCAAAGTATTATAGAAGAAGTGAGCTATTCTCGAGATTAAAAGAGCCAGAGCTAGGGCCATAATGCTAGCTGAGGCGTGATCTACTAGGCATTGAACCTAATAAATATACATTACCATTCAGCAAATATACATTGTTATGATTTGCTAGCTGAGGCGTGACCTATCAGACATTCAACCTGACAAATATACATTATCGTAGTTTACTAGCTGAGGTGTGACCTATTGGGCATTTAATCTGACAAATATACATTAACATTTGATATATATACATTGTCATGGTTTGCTGGCTGAAGCACAACCTATTGGGCATTGAACCTGAAAAATATACATTGTCATGATTTTCTAGCTGAGGCGCACTCATGTTAACCTAAGTGTTATCATTTGTGACCTACTAGGCACTTGACAATACTTATTAAGCCATGATTTACGAGCTGAGTCATATTTATGTTAACCTATATGTTATCATTTGCACCTTATTGAGTGTTTCAATTATGGAAACTTGGAGGAATAAAGCAAAAAAAATTGTGAAGTTCATTAAAAACCCTACTTAATGAGGTGAATTTACATGTGAAAGTTCAAGGGTGAAATTTAAAATTACAAGGTCATGGTCTATGAAGAAGGCTGACCTTTAGTAGCTGAGCTCTTATGGGCTGGAAGGTCCACATATGGGGTAAGCAGGTTATCAATCATTTGATCATCAGTAACCTCCACGACCTACGAGTTGCTCTCTTCTTAAATTATGCCCTGAGCAGGAGAAACTTCACTTGCAGACTGTGCACCCTTATTAGGAGAATTTGCCTTCACGGCTTCCTTGAAACTATTAATGGCCTCTTGAACATCCCTGCCAAAAAAGGAGAAGTCCATCTTTAGGTGCTCCTCCCACAAGGTGTACAAGAAGCTTACAGTGGTATCTACTTCCACTTTTGCGACCAGCATAGCGGTCTCCACCTTAGCTTTAGTGGTCTCTTCTTTTGCCAGACTAACTTTGTTCCTAGTCGCTTCATTCTCCTTTTCAATAGCCTCAGCTCGCCGCACTACCATATCCATCTTGGCCCTTGCTCTTAATAGCTCGTCAACTGCCTTATTGAGATCTGAGGTAAGGCTGGACTTGATGGCTTTACGATTTTCCACCTTACGAGACAGACCTTCCTCGACTTTCTTCTTAGTGACCTTGGCATCTCTTAGTTGAGTCTCAAGTACTTGCATTTTTTCATTCAACTCCAATGCCTCAGTGGTTATGGTGACCAAGTCACCCTTAAGCTTTTCCTTGTTCTGCCCTAAGCCAAGAGCTCGTTCTTCAGTTTTATGCCCCCTAATATGTTCTACAAAATCAAATGATTAAGTTAGCTTACAAAGAGACAAAAGAACTAAAGTGAAAGGACTTAACTTACTAGCAAACTGTGACAAGCTATATAGCCCATCAAACCCTCACCAAATGTTTTTTACTCTAATACCTTGGTGCAGGCCCCCAAGATCAAGTTCACATTTTTCCGGAGAAAGTCGAAGTACTTCCCTGTCTTTGGGCAAAAGCCATCAGGTCGTTCTTTGGTCTCGACCTCAAGTGCCACTTGTTCTATAATGGCAATTTCCTTCCATTTATCCACTCTTTACTTCTTGACAGGGGGCTCAAATGGGGATGGGAACTCGACCGCCTCAAGTTGTGAGGTGGGAACCAACACATGTGAGGTTACTATTGCTACAACTAAAAAAGATTTACTTGTAGCAACAGAGGCAGTAGTAGCAGAAGTTGACAAGGTCGCAGCAGCAATAGAGGCAACAGTCTGGGTGGAACAAGGAGCTGGTGGAATTGAAGGTTGAGCCTCACCATGTCTTCGTATTCTTGGAAGTTTACTGGGCTAACCTCTCTAATTTAGCGAGCTCCGATGTCTCTGGTAAGCTCAATGTTTAAAGTCAGAGCAAGCTTGTGAGAATGCAGGAGGTCTTTATCAAATTTGAGGTCATTTTTTAGGTCGACCACAGCAGCAAATTGGCCTAGCACTTCAACCTCTTCAACCCCTCTTTACCAACTCTGTTTGTAAAATGAAATAAAATATCAAATCAAGAATGAAATAAGTATATGAATTCATGCAAGTTTGCACACCTTCAACTCGCTTACTAGGGGTAAGGACGAAATCAAAATTACGAAGATGACGTAGAGATAGGCAAGAAACATTAAACCAGTGGGTTTTATAGTTCCCCACCTTAGACTTGCCCTTAGCATCTCCCTGTGGCAAAATTTTCTTATGCTTGGTTTGCCGAGCTGAGAGATAGTAAATCCCATCCCGCTGACCTGTGCCCTTAAAGTTATAAAGATAGCAAAGAACCCTTGCAGAAGGTGGTGAGAGATCATTCCTAAGGTAAAGGAGTGCAAGGGAGGTGAGTTGGGAATAAAAATTTGGTGTAAGCTAAAAAGGGCAAAGCTTCAATTTATTCAACAAGTCAACAATATAAGGATGGACTGGGAACCTAAGCTCAACTTTAAGGTGATGGGTGCTGATGGCAACAAATCTTGGAGGAAGATAAGTTGCATGGTCATCAGATGAGAGCACTATGATGAGCAGCCCTTAGTGAACCAATACGTCTGAATAATGCTCATAAGCTCGCCAATGTTGACGGTTGAAATGTGGTGATTAAACACCGTGTGATCTAGAGATCCCTAACTCTCAGCGACTTACTAGCCCTCAACAGGGTTAGGATGAGTAATGAATCTCTTAGCGACCTCACCATTCTTAAAGGCCACTTCATCTATGAAACACACCAGCTCTTTACTCTAGGCTGAAAAGTGAGAATTGTTAGCACTTCTTACTTGGTGACCAAGGCGTCTATGAGCGACATACATCTACACAGAAGGAGGAACAGTCAATTCGTTGCAAGCAGACTATGCCTAAAAGCTAAAGCTCCTATCTGCTAGACAGGGAATTTCCTATGAAACAGATCATACATGTCTCATATCACCACATCTAAAACTTATACCACTGAAAATATGGGGGGCTTGACCAATGAACTAATCAGGTCGCTAAACCTGGGAAACAGGTAGAAAGCTATACTCGACAACCAATGACCCCAAAACCTATAGGCATCTTATCATGTAGATTATATATCGATAATAAAATGTGCATAAACAAGCATACAACAGAACCAACCAATAGGCGAAATTCCTTAATAACTGACAAGTCCACACTATCGAACCAAGTAACAAGATATCAAAAACCCATAAAGTAAGACATTCATGAAAGGCAAATAGTCAACGGTGTACTGAGGAAACTTATTGCGTCAATAGAGCGAGATGAGTTTTAAGAAAAATGATGAGCAAGGTCGGTCTCCGATAGCCTGAATCTGAAGATTGTTGTTCCAAACTTGGAGAAGCAGAAAAAATGAGGAACAGTGGTGACTGTTTGTAAACTTGAGAGACAAGCAAGAAGCAGAAGCACTGGTTTTCATAAGTAACAAATGAGAGGGAAAGAATGGTTTTCCTCACCTTATATAACTCGATCAGCCCCACCGTTAGATCTAGAGATTGATCAACTGCCCTCGATCTGATGGTCTAGTGAATAGGAAGGCTGCCACGCTGACGACTATGGAAATTGCGTGCATTAAATGTGGTAATGATGGTATAGGTTGGCACAGATGAAATGATGAGATAAAAGTTTAAACAACGGCATGTCAAATTGCAGTTGTTAGCTTTCACTAGCAAACAATAGTTCCCAGTTCGTATATCACACTGAGAGCTGGGGCTAATATTATGAATACTTTTGCAACCACACAAATGGACTGTTACATGTTCAATATACAAGCCCAGCTAATAAGGGCTAGCTCAACCAGGGTTGAGCTTGCTAGAGCAAGGCATCAGGTCACCAAAGGTGAACTTAAGTCACTGATCAACAAGGTCAAAATAGCAATTTTAGGTCGTTAAGGACAACATACAAGTCACAGTTCGAAGTATGCTCTCCTGACCATCAATTCAGAGGAATCCCTTCAATTGCCTATTTAATAAAAATCCGTTATTGACTGTTATGTAACCAATTGATGATTCGATTCCGTTATGAAATTGCATTATAACTTCCCAACTACTATAAAAAAGGGTTAAAATCATTGTAAAAAAGAAGGAACAATAATATACTGTTACTTTACCAAAATATACATAAAAAATAAACTACTATGGATGTAAACCTCGATTTTGGTTGAACCACGTTAAAAACTTCTAACATTATCTTGTTCTTTCACTCTTTCTTTCTTTTTACATTCAATCTGTAGTTTGAGATTACTGAACTTTTGGATTAACCAAATTCACATATCAATAGCTAACTTTCAAGCAATTTGATAGAAGTAATAGAATAATGATTATCACAAATTCATTGTTCAATTTTAAATTTATCATTTTAAAATCAATTATAAATAATGATAATTGATGTAAGATTATGTAAATTTAAATATAAGTGAAAAATGTAAGACACAAACTAATGACAAAGCAAAAAAAAAAAAAAAGAAAGATGTCGCTAGCATATTGACAATCCAACATGAATGCAATGACAAAGATGCAGGTGAGAAAATTAACTTTAATAGCAATTATTTGGGAGTGGGACCTCGTAGAAATCAATGTCATAATTTTTGAATATAGGTGGGAGTAGTTGCATAAATTCAATAAAATGGTCCCACATCGTGTACGCACTACCATTAACACTTTAGGCTACAATCTTTTTATATTTACCACATGCATGCTTGTAATAATGGTAACTAATAGTGAAAGTATAAATAAATAAAGAAAAAATTCCTGCTGAGCAAAATATAGCTGCACTAATTGAACATCTATGAGGAACCACTTAAGAAATTTAGGACAATGTTGTTGAACTCTGTTGATTTTTCAATTTGAGGCACATGTGATGCGTTCTTTATCAACTCCAATCTTGCCTTCCTGCTAATCACTCTGCATTTAGAACCCAGCAACTCATATTAATTACTAGCTTTACCCTTAATTCTTAGAACCAAATAGATTTGGATATTAACAAGGAGTTCAAATTTTCAAGAGGTTGAGTGTTTGTGTTGGATTATCAAATGAATTACATGAAAAGTATAAATTTCAAAACAAAATAAATTATTGATGGTAAAAAATTTTGATCTCCTAAGAATTTGGGTTTCGCATGTAATTATCCTATAATTTTATGTAATGTAATAGGGTAAATTATCCTAAACCTCTCTAAGTTATAAGTTTTGCACGATTTACTCCTTAATTTTAAAAATCAGTAATATACTTCATTAAAATATTAGTTGTATGCAATCCATCTCTTTTGGTTAGATTTTGATAATTTTAATAAAAAAATATCTCATATATATAATCTACGTGTGACAGGATTCAATGATGATAATGTCAAAACACAAGACTTTCATCCAGAGAGTGAAAATGATCATGACTTTCTCAAAAATTTTAAAATCATGTATTAGTATTATATAATTATGTAAACAAAATTTAAATTTATTTTTACATAAATCTTTTAATTCAATTTTTTTTTCATTTTGATCCTCAAAATTTTAAATCTAGATTCGCCATTAATTTCATCATCTACAACTTAAATTATCATTATAAGATAAGCATAAACAATTAGGACCAAGTGATAAGTAAGTATGACATGGAAACAATAGGATGCAGATAGACATACCCTTGTAGTTCAGTGGCCATCTTAACAGGAAAAATCTGGTCATGCTCCCCCCAGATTATTAGAACCTCCTAAATGCATAGACGAAGATGGAATATCCACATACAAATTATCAGACATATGTTCAGTGCGCACAAGATAAATTCTTCAGTAATATTATTGCAGTTTACGTACCTGTTGCAGAGGTGATATGGTCACATCGTCATCTCTTCCGAGTGTCAGTCCTTTAAGAAGTTCCATTTTTTCCTGCCTATTTTCTGAGTATAATTTCTGCAACCATAAATTAATGCTTTTCACTCTGTAGAATTGTAGACTTATAAAATGCTAAAATACTTTCGATGGTTGTCGAAGAAAACAGAAGAAGAATATGCAAATAAAAGAAGTGAGAAAGAACGTTTTAATAGAAGAAAAAGATTTTTTTTTTTTTTAAAATTTCACTGGTGCACAATAAAAACTGTGCACCTGCTACATGCTGCTACAGCTGCGCTACCATGCAGCAGGAGGTTTATGCTAAGCGTTGCTGTCAATAATACTAAGCATGCGACTCTGTTGTATGGCAATTTTGCCATAGACAATGTCGCCTGATTCATCTCATTGGGCCGCGTTGTCAGGTTGCATTGCTCTCACCTATGTTTCCCAAATTTCATCCCATTTACAGAAATTTTGTTGCTTCAATGCTAAAGTGGGAAATAGTTTTTTTTTTCTACATTACATTTGTATGGACAAAAAGCCTCATATTTCACACGTATTCATACATAGATTGATGTTAAAAGTCAAACTTATACATAGTATTTAAGCAGTTAAATCTGATTTGAGTTAAAATTAATGTTATTTAATAAATACCATCTTTTATGGGCCTTGTCTTTTAAAAATGTTATATTAGAGAGCCATTTAATTTAGACCGGGGACCAAGGAGGAATCAACAAAATGAAATAGAAGAAAAGAAAAGAAATAATTTATGATTATAAAATTTGTTTGATTTCAATACGAAAAGGAATCAATTTATTAAAAGCATCATTATCAAAAGTTAAGATGTCAACATTAAATGCATGACCTTCGAGATTATAAATAAAAATGTTCCATTCTCCTTCTTTCTTGTCAAATCTCCAGTTAGGCTCATTAATATTCCTAACCACGTTAACACCGACAAAAAAAACATAAATGAACACCTTCAGCTTATCTGATTACTACCGATTAAACAATCCTCCCGTATTACTTCTCTTGACGTCAGATAGATTTTTCTTTTAATCAAACCAACATCATAAAAATAAAAAATTGATTTTTTATTACTTTTTCTACTTTTACTATTTGAAATTAAAAGGAAAAATTAAAATATCAAATTATAATTAATCTCATAAAATTACATTACTACTATTATCTATTTTAAAATTTAAAATTTAAAATTTTATTTAGATTTTATCATTTATAAAATCAAATCCTAATTAATCTACTAAAATTAAATTTTTATATCATTACTGTATCATAAATTTTTTA
>JANHAO010008095.1:0-19641 GCA_026873985.1 Saraca asoca | reverse complement strand
GAGAGAAAGAGTGAGACAGGGAGAGACAGCAAGTGTGGGGATGAGAGCGAGCAAGTATGAGAGAGGGGGATAAGAGAGAGAGGGTCAGAGAGAAAGTACGAGAAAAGGTGACAGAGTAAGTGTGAGAGAAGGGGATGAGAGTGAGAGAGGGTGGGAGAGAGAGAGAGAGAAGGTCAGACAGAAAGTGTGATGACCAAAAGTTGTCATTGAAAGTTAACCTATAGTGACAACTAAAAAGTCGTCACTGAAGGTGCACTTTAGTGACGACTTTTTGGGTCGTCACTGAAACTGGGCTTTTGTGACGACCAAAAGTCATCATTGAAAGCTAACCTACGGTGATGACTTTCTAGTCATCACTAAAGGTGCACCTTAGTGACTACTTTTTCGATCGTCACTAAAACTTAGGCTTTTGTGATGACCAAAAGTCATCACTGAAAGCTAACCTACAGTGACGACTAAAAAGTAGTCATTGAAGGTGCCCTTTCGTGATGACTTTTTGGGTCGTCACTGAAACAAGGGCTTTTGTGACAACCAAAAGTTTCCACTGAAAGCTAACCTACAGTGATGACTAAAAAGTCGTCACTGAAGGTGCACTTTAGTGATGACTTTTTGGGTCGTCACTGAAACTTAGGCTTTTGTGACGACCAAAAGTCATCACTGAAAGCTAAGCTACAGTGATGACTAAAAAGTCGTCACTAAAGGGCGCCCTTTAGTGACGACTTTTTGGGTCGTCACTGAAACGTGGGCTTTTGTGATGACTAAAAGTCGTCACTAAAAGCTAACCTACAGTGACGACTAAAAAGTCGTCACTGAAGGTGCCCTTTAGTGACAACTTTTTCGATCGTCACTGAAACGTGGGCTTTTGTGATGACCAAAAGTCATCACTGAAAGCTAACCTACAATGACGGCTAAAAAGTCATCACTGAAGGCGCCCTTTAGTGATGACTTTTTGGGTCGTCACTGAAACAAGGGCTTTTATGATGACCAAAAGTCGTCACTGAAAGCTAACCTACAGTGACGACTAAAAAGTCGTCACTGAAGGTGCACTTTAGTGAGGACTTTTTGGGTCGTCACTGAAACAAGGGCTTTTGTGACAACCAAAAGTCGTCACTAAAAGCTAACCTACAGTGATGATTAAAAAGTTGTCACTGAAGGTGCCCTTTAGTGATGACTTTTTCGATCGTCACTGAAAGCTAACCTACAGTGACGACTAAAAAGTCATCACTGAAGGTGCCCTTTAGTGATGACTTTTTGGGTCATCACTGGAACTTGGGCTTTTGTGACGACTGAAAGTCGTCACTAAAATATAACCTACAATGATTACTAAAAAGTCATCACTGAAGGCACCCTTTAGTGACGATTTTTTCGATCGTCACTGAAATGTGGGCTTTTGTGATGACTAAAAGTCATCATTGAAAGCTAACCTACAGTGACGACTAAAAAGTCATCACTAAAGGTGCCCTTTAGTGATAACTTTTTCGATCGTCACTGAAACTGGGCTTTTGTGATGACCAAAAGTTTTTGCTGAAAGCTAACCTACAGTGATGACTAAAAAGTCGTCACTGAAGGCGCCCTTTAGTGATGACTTTTTCAGTCGTCACTGAAACGTGGGCTTTTGTGAGGACTTTTAATCGTCACTGAAAGCTAACCTTCAGTGATGACGAAAAAGTCATCACTGAAGGGTACCTACTGTGACGATTTTTTCGTTGTCACTGAAATTCATTACTGAATGTATACCTATTGTGATGACTAAAAAAGGTCATCACTGAAAGGTGACCTATTGTTATGACTTTCTGTGTCATCACTGAAAGCTACCCCTTTCAGTGACGACCTAAAAAGTTATCATTGTAGGCCGACCTTCAGTAATGACTTTTTAGTCGTCACTGAAAAGTCGTCACAAAAAGTCAAATTTCTTGTAGTGTGGGATTGTGGGATATCATATAATAAAGCAAGCACAAATACAACTACTATGCAGGAGGTGAATCTATCTTTTGAAGTTCTGCATCTTCATCTTATTGTTATAGTCTTAGTTTGATCTCTGGAATTTAAACCTTAAGTGATTTGAGCCTTTGGTTGATCTTGTTATCTCTTTTATGGATTTCTTCTTCCATATGAGACATTCTTTTTTCCATAAGGTCAAACCACATGTCTTGGGTCAGATTTTTTTTGTTTGATTAGACATGTGTTTGTACATTCTTTCTATCATTTCAATTATTCTCTATTTAGCTTTCGTAGAAATCCTAACTAAGCTTGAAATTTCTCCAAATGGTTGAGTAGGTCTAGATCTTTCTTTGGTCCATTTCCTTTGCTTATTTTCTTTAAAACCCATCTTGTGTAAAGGGGATGCAGTAATCATTGTGGTTGTATTTGGTGGTGCAAACAAAATTTCATCAGAAAATTTCATTTTGAATTTGGTAAAGAAGGGTGTAAGGATCATGCCATATGGAAGATAACCAATGCATGTTCTCCTGGAACATTCACCCATGCATTTCAAAATGAAATATGGAAAATTGAAATCTATTTGGTTTTTGATAATCCACATTAAAAATAAGTCAACTTCTACAATTTGAGTAAAATTGGTGATCCTTGGCAGAATTATTTTGCACAGAGCATAGTGTAGGATCCTATCTTCAGGAGACAATCCAATTATTACAATTTTCCACTGCCATCTTTTGGGGTGGAGGAGGGAAATAGCATTCTAATAGCTAGTTCCTTACTATAATTAGGAAAAATTCCTACAATAAGCTTTGGCATTGTGTTATCCATATCAAATTCATTAGCAAATAGTTCAGAATTAATGACCTCATGTTTATGCATCACATAACATGATAATTTACCATCAGCATCAGCAAGATTAGCATAGAACATTTTCATTAACCTTGGATAGGTAGTTCCTTTGAAAGTTAAGAATTTTTCTAGCCTATACTTTGCTGACAATCCAGGTAGATAGGTAGTTTTCAACAATTGATAATTAAAACACTTTAATGGTTTAACTTTCCTATGTTCTAGAGAGAGATAGGTAGCATACTCATTGAAGGATTGGAAGAGTGATTCTTTATCTGTTGGTTGAGTAGCTTTCATTGGTGATTTGTCTTTGCACTTTTCTATGAGCTTATTGCCATTTGTGATGTGATTATGAGAAGAGTGAAGTTTTGGCACTTAGGGCTTTTTGGAGTGTGATTTAGGGCTTTTGATTTAGGCTATTTTTGGTGAAATCAATTAGTTAAAAAGTTTAGAAATGGTGTTTCTAATGTTTCTATGCAAAAAATTTAGTGAAAAAGGGTTTGAAAATCAAGATTTTGAGGGATTTGAGAGGGAGAGGCAGAGAAAGTTTTAGCTAGGGGCTGAGAGAGTTATTGTAAAATAAGTTCAATTTTGATTAAGGTATATATAGTATCATGACTTGAATCAATTTATGAATTGAATGAGAAAGCAGAAATTTACTAATGAATTAATTTGGGTTTAAATTTACTCATTAAAATTCATAGGGGAATCAATTGCTGAATCGGTTCATATATGAGTGGATAATCTTTGAATTGATTAGAGAATCGATTCATCCAGAAGTTTTTAGAAAAATTTGAAAATTTGAGTCTTCCTAAAACTTTTAAAAAAATCAGTGCATCGACTGAAGAATCAATTCTTAGTGTTTATAATTCAAGAAGTGAATCGATTATAGAATTAATTCAAAAACTCATGAAAAACCTGGATAAATGTGAATCAATTACTGAATCGATTCAAAGATCCTGAGTTTAGTTTTTTTTCTAAGTTTTTTTTTTTCTAAGGGTTTTTGTAGTTATTCAAACTCTTAGATAGCATCTCAAATTCTCTCCATGTACCTGCAAAACAAACTCAGCAACATCTTTGATGCTTAAGTCAGTACTTGCAATATACAAATCAAATATGAAAAATAAGAAAATTTACTAAAGATTATAAGGGATTTATCAATGTTTGTCTTGTTGTGAGTGCAACTTTTGTCTTACATCATGAGCTGCTTTCTCTTCTCTCACACAGACCTACAAATCTAGAATTAAGTTTGCTTGGTTGGTACCCAGTAAGTTTTAGGTCCAAACTTTTTAGTAGACATAATAGAAACTTTCTTAACAAAAGATAATTTTGGTAACCACACCAGTTTTTCATTTGGTTTTAATAGATATGTTCCATTTCTAAATGGATAGTCTATAATATGATGGCCTTTATGATTACAATAATAGCAAGTGATATAGGTAAGATTCCATCTCTTAGATCTTTTAAACTGCTATCTATATCCTAAGCCATTTTTATTTTGAAAATTTTTTTGATTTTCAAACATTCCAATTTTTTCATTGCTTTCAGCAAAACCTTATAAAGTCTTATTTAATTTCTGTATTTCTAGCTTATAAGACTCTTAGTGCTCACATGTTTTGGTTTCTCTAGTTAACTTTTCAGCTAATACATTCAAGTCAGCATTTTCTTTTTCAATCTACTCAAGCTTTTTCAGCAAACTTTCATTTTGACTCTTTGATTTCTTAATTTCCTTATTGGCTTTAGTCAAAGCTTCATAAATCTCTTCATACAAGTCATTAGAATCATCATCATTTATATCATCTATTTGATTGTTGGAATCATCATTTGAATCACTAACATAGGAACCACAAAAAAATGAAAGATATTGTAAAAATTGTGAATTTTCCTTATGTTTTGCCATAAGATAATGTTGTTCTTCCTTTTTGTAATCAACTTCAATTCTGCACCTATAAGAAGTCTCTAGGGTATCTAAAATCTCTTTTGCTATTCTACACTCTAAAATTCGTAGAAACTCATTAACAGACAGTGTACTCATGATAACCCATTTTAACTTGGAGGCCAGAAGATGTTTTCTTTCTTCTTCATTAGTCCATAACAATTTAGATTTTGGCTCTAAAATGCCATCAATAGATATCTTAGGATATTCATAGCCTTTTTAAAATTTTCTAACATGTTCTCATCTAAAGCTTCAATAAAAATTTTGATTTTGTATTTCCAAAAGGCAAAATTTTCAGAGTCAAAAGGAGGCAGACTATTGAAAAATGTATAGTCTAAAAACATAGTCATATTAGGATCATTATTCCTATCAAAGAAAAGGAGTATCAAGAGCCAAAGCTCTAATACCAACTGATAGGTCCTGAATTAAAAATTATATTGCAGAAACTGGATCTTGCCCTTGTTCCTTTAGGGGAATTTGTCACTCCTTTAGTTTCTTGTAAACTCTTTGATTTTGTAAAAAATTGCTTTGAGTTAAGAAGAGTTATAGAAGATTTATCAGTGAATGTGCAAATTATAGATTTTCACAATTATATAGCAAGATTGTAAATTTAGAAGTAGAAAAATAAAGATTCAATGGACAAGGTTTTTAAAGTGGTTCAACTTGAATTGAAACCACAATTAAAGTCTACTCCACTGGATCATTCCTCAACCAGAAGGCCACTTTATTAACAAAACTATTAGGATTAAAAATAGGCTCCTAAAATGCTAGTTTATACACAAGACTTATAACAAGGAACTTGCTAACCTAGAAGAATCTAAATAGGCTCTTCTAAACCTAAAAACAAACACAAGAAATTATACAGGCTCTTGCTAACCTATACAAGATTTCTATCAACCTAAAAACCTTAAAAGAAAATATAAGAAAAGATGAAGGTAAATTAAGAAATATAATACCAAAAAAAGATTTGAGAAACAATTCTCAAATAGCTAAGATGAATTTAGTAGATGTTTGATTCAAAATCACTTAATTTGATCTGGATATCTTATGAGGTAAAGAAATTTGATTAAGCTCTCTTCTTTGAGATTTTTGCACTTGAAGGAGAAAGAAAATCACGTAAAAGTTATGAAAACTAAAGGTAGTTAGGACTTTTATGACAGTTGTAATTGTTTGTAATAGAAAAACTAACTTTTAGTTTGTGAATCGATTTAGAGAGATATCCCAACTTTCTATTTTAAAAAAATTTTGAAAGCTTGTCTTCATGAATCGATTGATAAATTGATTCATATAGATTTTTGAATATGAATCGATTCGTAATGAGTAGAATAGTTTTTATAAAATTTTATTTTCTTCAAGTGGTTTTGTTTCTGCCTCATTTTGAAAATATTTGTTTGAATCAAACTTCTTTTGAATTCATTTACAAAAGATATTATAAAAATAAAATAATTCCTAATTCTAATGTTAATCTTTTAAATCACATATATATACTTTGAAACCTGCAAAACAAATTAAAATAAACAAAAAAAATATAATGTCAAATAGTAATGTAAATGATTTGATTAAAATTATTTTTCAACATCAACAATAAGAAATATATAGCCAGGGTAACCTAGGCTAACATTTTCCATTCACCTTTTCCAATCAAATCATATGTCTCACATAATTGTCAACATCATGTAGTTTCAAGTTTCATGTTGTTATCATTGTCATTAGTCTTGTGATGTTTACAATGTTTCAACATTTTTAGCATATTCTAGGTAGTTAGTAACTTTTGTGTTAGTTTAGGATGGTTAGGTACATGCATTGTTTATTTTAGAGGCTTATGCATTTAATGACCATTTTCAAGTTGTAATAGTTACAAAGGATTAGGTGCCTTTATTCTCATTTAATATAGTGATCCTTCATTTTAGTATGCATTTTTCTTCTAATATTGTTTACTAAGTATTTATGATTGCTTACACATTCCTCTAATTTGGTATATGTTCTGATATATTTTACTTTGAAATGTTAATTTAGTCCTACAATTATGGTATGCAGTATTTTGATCTAATTTTTTTTATCTTGTTTGGTTTGGTTTGTTCACTTCTTTTGAGCTAGTATAAGTGTATTTATTTTTTTTGGATTGACTGAATTCTTCTTAAGTTGATTTTAGAGTCCTATTGGTCACTCTCCCTTGTGAACTTGTAGCTTGTCATTATATCTATCTTCTGTTAGATTTTGATGATGAAAGGAGAGAGAAAAAAAGGAAACATTGATGCAAAGAGCATGATAAATTAAAAAAACTAATCTAACTAATATATGTTAAGATTGAGATTAATTTGATGCAAAGACTAAGCAATGCTTGCTTAAACTTGATTGAAAATAAGAAGGACTACAACACAAAAGAGCTAGGCACTCTATTCTTTACCTAGCATATCATTGTATCTGTCTTTTATTGCATTTTAATGATAAGTAGGGAGAGAAAGAAGGAGACACTGATGCAAAGAGCATGATAAATTAAAAATTCTAATCTGATTGATATATGTTAAGCTTGAGATTAATTTGATGCAAAGATCAAGTAATGCTTACTTAAACTTGCTTGAAAACAAGGAGGACAACAACACAAAAGAGCAAGACATTATGCTCCTTACCTTGAAATATTTTTATTATGTCAATGGTCTTTTAGTTAATTTTTCTTCCCCTTTACAAACTTTAATTGTGCAAGTAGATCATCATCAAAAAAAGGGAGAATGTGGGAACCCATGTGTCTAATTATTTAGATTAATTAGTTTTGATAATACTTTTAATTGATTTGATTATAGTGTGAAAACCATAGTATGATATTGCCTTTACTCTTTGCTATCTATATGATGAGATATCTACTAGTTTAAATCTACTAAAGTTAATTTGATTATTTCCTTAAAGGGTTCAAGATTTTTATATGAATTTGTCATGACCCAAACTCCTAATCATGAATAGCGTGAATATCAATCCTCGATTGATAAACACTAACCTTTAATTCGTCTATATTATTCATTTCTACTTATACTTGATTTAATATTTCTTACTCTCATATACTTAAACTCAAATGGTTAATAGGGAAAACTTAGAGGAAGATAGAAATATTGACATAAAAACATATTTTTATAAGGTATAGAGGCACTGCCCAAACATGGCACACACCCTTTAAACTTTTGTTCAATAAGCCTTCAACAAGTACTCAACAAGCATACTCTCTTAAAGACTCTCTATTGTGATGATATTTACATCAGTAACGACTTCCATGAAGTTATCACCCATCCTTACTTTTCAAAAGTGAGTTAACATCAATTTCTTGAGAATCTAAAAAAAATAGTCCATAAAAGAGTGAATCTAGGGCTCAGTGAGATAAATCCGTACCTAACTTATAAATTCATCAACATTTAACTAAACACATATACATTATATCTTTAGAAATCATAACTCATACTAGAATTATCCAACACATCATAAAGATTCAGGGGATTAGCCTTTGAATAATATCACAATACATTTTAAATTGTCACACCATAAAAAACCATGATTTTTTCATGATCACAAACCATTCTCATCAATCGTTATGTGTTTAGGTTACAGTACTATATTACTTTCTAGCATCTTATAGGGCTCATTCATCACATCAGTTTATTTTGCATTGTCTTTCCACCTTAAATCTCCCTTTAGAATTTCTTAGAATAGTTATAAATCATATTATTCACATAGCTTCAGGCTGTCAATAACTAAGTCACATATTCAAGTCATATTTTATCATGTTCAATGTATTTGAATAACAATTCCAATAAACAACATAATAAAGAAAAGTAATGTAAATCTTCTTATTATACTAGTCTAGCCATAACCCGCACAAACCTGGCCTTATCCCTCATGCACTCACCTTATGGCCCTTTGCCATTTGGAATGCACAGGTCCAGGATTTGGTTCATTATTTCTTGCCATATCCCATCATTCTCATATCAAGCCTCATGGAGCTTTCAATATTCAATCATTCCATTCTTATAATGGGTATCTCATCAATTTCATAATAATATATTTCATCATCATTCATAACATTGTATATCATTCCATGTTATGCATGAGCTTTTTACCATATAATCACTTACAGTATTTGTAATTCCAATAGTAATCATATCATCACATCATCACATACTTTCCAATATCTCATGCACATTATCAAACTTTAAACCACAGTACCATTCATAGTAATTGCATTTCCACAATCACAATCATTTATCACTTGTCATCCCATGTTTCATGGAGAATTGTCAAGTATTTCAATAGCATCATTCTTATCACATTATCACATCATCTATCATTCACATATATTTATATCATCTTTGTCACATATATCACATATCATTGCCATTATATATCACAAGCTAATTACTAAGGAATATTCAAACTTGGACCTCATTCATAATTATACAAGTCCCATTATTATAACAAATATCATGATCATTTTCCTATTATCCATATGTAGACTGTCATTACATTACTATCTCAAACACACAATCTCTATCACACTATCTTTATAATTATACATATTGCTTCCATAACATTTATGTATGATCTATTACTAGGCTAATTAGTATTGACTTGGAAATCACTCATTCAAGACTTCTCATCTACTTTACTCGACTTAATTGTATCTCATGTAAGTTTAAGCTCAGAGAAATAGAATAGCTTTTAAAAAGAAAGAAGTTTAAATTGAAAAGAGTGGAAAATTCTGGAAGTGTGATTAGAATCATGAGCATAATCAAGTTTGAAGTTTGAGCAGAATCGTGATCAGAATCACTGAAGAAATTCAAGTAGAGTCAAGGAAAATCAATTGAAAATGAGAGTCTGCTCGCCAAATTTTGAAAACTTTTGAGAAGTCTAAATTTCAACACAATTCAAATTATGATTATGATCAAAAAATAAAGTAGGAAATATCTATTCAAATCATTCAAATTTAGCTCAAAATTTGAGTCAAATCATAAAAGCAAAAGTGCTAGGTTTTTGTGAGCATGATCATAGGTTCAATTCAAAAAGCTATTATTCAACTCGCACAAGTAGATTTTGTGTGAAAATAGCAGAAAAATAGGGGAAGCAACTTTATATTTGACCTTCTACTGCAAATCTTTATTTCAACATGTTTTGAAAGTTTAAATAAGCCTATTACTTAGTTATTTCCACAACAAACCAAATAATAACTCAACATATCCATTCAACCACAAATTTAGTTGTACAATCACCACAAACTCATCTTATCCATTTGCATCTACTAATCAACAAATCACAAGCAAGAACTCATCATAATTCATGGGAAAGGTAACGATTACTCACCTTAATAGCTAGAATAAATATATAAAATAGATCTCACTAAGATCTTCAATATTCTTCAAAAACACAAAAGAAAAGCTTATTAGCTTTCAAATTTTTCCAAGGATTTTTTGGCTCTTCAACTAATCATATATGATTAGATTATGGTTCCATTTAACAGAAATAAGTTATATCTATTAGATTAAAGCTTTAAAAGACCATAAAAGTTAGATTGATTCATAGGCTAAATAGTAAAGTGAATAGTGATAGCAGATTTCAAAAATTCATAACTTAACTTTTACTCTATGAATCACAAGATTTTGGTGTCAAAGTGAAGAGGAGGAAGAAAGGAATCAATTATAAAAATTTAAGAAATTATCATGGAATGATGAATGATCACTTAAAGAGAGAAGGAGAGTTTGTAAAGAAAGAAGCTCTAAGTTTGGAGAAGAAGCCAATAGGCTGCATGTTTTGCAAATGAAAATGGCTTAAAAGAGAGAGAGGGAATTAACTTTTAAAGGGCAAAAATGGAAAAGGAAAATTTAAGTCAACTTCCTTTGACTTCTTCATTAACAAGTTTTATAATTTTCCTTATTTGGTGACTTTGCCAATTTCTTCACTTAAAATCCAAAATTGACATGCTCAGTCATGAAATTTTTATGCAAATTAGTTAAATTAATTACCTTCACAACAACTATAAGTTTACACTTACCAGGCATTTGTAGGCTTAGTTTTAATTTTTCTGAGGTTTTTTCAAATATTAAATTCCAAAAGCATAAATTTTGCTCCATGTGCATCCAAATTGAGAACTTCCACTCTTTGAAGATTCCTATCATTCATAAAATCTTTTTCCACTATGTCTAAACAGTTCGTATCTTAAAATTAGTGTTTCAAATTCTTGAATTTTTCAAAGTTACCCTTTTGGATTTTTTGAAAAGCCATTTTGTTATCAAAATTCATTTTGAAAAATTAGAATTACTCTTATGTAACATGTTTAATAGCCTAATAAATTGCTTCCTAGTTCTATTCTAAGCTTGCATGTCTAGCTATATTTGAGTTGGAAGTTGACTACATACTTTGCTATAAATCTATTTAGCAAACTTCTCTGATAAATTGAACTTATTTTGGTATTATAGTTTTTTTCAGATGAAAGCCTGATTTATATTGTCTATTTAAATCCTTTTTGAAAATAGGATAGTTGCTCTTTACTTTCTAATTCATACTTGTAGTATTATCCTAACTTGTTTTTACTAATATATTTCATTACTTTGGTATAAATTTTATTGTATTCATAGTGTACTAGTTTTCCAGATTGATGCTAAAAAGCTTTACTTATTTGAAAGATATGGAAAAAGCTGATTATGTGTAGGTTGCTCTTTGCTCCTTGACACACTATAGTTATGCCTTTTTGCATAGAATCTAACAATGAAAATTGCTCCTTGATCTATGCCACCTCATGTTGACTTGACAAAGGACTGTAACAACTGGACAAATTCTAAAAGAGCAAGCAAATAAGCTAGCCATTGTATCATTGCCACCTCATGCTACCTTGGTAAAGGACTATCATAGTTAGATAAATTCTGAAAGTGCAAGCAAATGAATTGGCCATTGTACCATTGATGATAATAACTCATGTTAAATTTAATGTCCAGTTGAAAGAGCAAGCTACTCTTTTCCCAAGGTTGTTGACCGAAAGTGACCACTCAATGTACATGTGGAAGGAGCAAGCGACTTAACATAGAGCTCAAGTTGAAGAAGGTGTTTTTTTTTATGCCAAGCTATCTATTCTTCACTTCAACACACATCATTCAAGCAAATCTTCTTTTCTCTCTAAAAGACTTCTCTCTCTAAATTCTTTTATATTCTTTAGGTCTTCTTTGTACTTGTAAATCTACTCTAGTGAGAATCTGAAAAACATTGTAATCTCTTTGAGACAACTCCTTGTAATTCTTGAGGTTTAAAAAGGTTCACTAGCTAGGGGCTGAGTGCGAGTGAAACACTTGTATAAACCTTGTAGCCAAGAATTGTGCCTTGGTGGGAGGCAACAATTCTCAAGTTGAGAGGTAAGATTGCCTGTACCTTAAAAGGTCAAGTGGGAAAGATTATAAGGAATACCCAAAAAAAAAAAGTGCTAGTGGATAACTCTCATGGTATCTATTATCCTTGAGAGAGGGGAGTAAACCTAAAGTATGATATTCCCTTTAGACCATCAGACCTCTATAAATCAATGCCATCATTCTCTTTCCCTACTCTTTTACTTTTCATGCACTTTAAATTGCTTATCTTTATATTCTATATACTTGGTCTTTTATATACCTGTGGATTACTCTTATTGAAGGGAAAGTTTTTAAAATTATAATCTTGTGTGTCAAACACCAATTCACCCCATCTTGGTGTATTTGTCCTATCAAAAGTCATGTGGTTCCATTATTGATTTAAGCAGCAAGGTTTAATTCTCTCCTTAATGAAAGTTAAGGCATGTAATCACCCACTTTTTTGAATCAAAGGGGTTTTTTGCACCTCATTTGTAAGTCAAAAAGGTAATTTACATTTTATCCTAATTAATTTGTATATTTTTAAAATATTATTAAATGATAAAAACTATCCTCTTCAAAAATTCAATAGTCAACAGTGAAAAGTTAACTAGGCAACAATAATCAACACCAAAAAGTTTAGTTAATGGTGCTAGGTGGTGATTATGGTAGATTAAGGTGATAATGATGGTAAGGCATTGATGGAATGGTGAGCAAAGCAATCTCCTTTATATGATTAAAACATTGTCATGCCATGGGACATATGATACCCACCTTTTCATTGGAATATTTTGGGGAATATTGGACTAAAATCATTCTTAGGTAAATTTTTCTTAATTTTGAATTAAACATGAAAATCTAACAGTTTCTTACAACATTTCTAGGAATGCCAGAAAGATTCTTGGAATCCAGCATCCACGAAAGTAATGGGATTTGAGGAAATAACATGAGATAAAATGAGCCTTTCACCTAAGGTTATATATGTTTTGTTATGGGTATTTTCTGGTTCTATGAGATGGGCTAGCAAAGGCCCAGTGGTAGATCAGTCCAAGTGAGAAAAGAGGCAAGCTAACTAGATTGCTAACCACACAAGCACAGAACAAGACAGTGGCCCCCATCTTGCCAAGAGACAAGTCCTAGCTCACATAGCCAGCAACTCGTTATATGCAAGCTTGCATTACCAAAGGCGAGCTCGTGAGATTTGACCTTGTGACCGAAGGCCAATAGCGATTACAGATGAAGCATCCCAGATGTGGACATAGTGTCATGCTCAGCAAAGAGCTTGCCAAGGGTAAACCTAAAGTAAGAACCCTCTCAAACAAAGATTCATGGGACTAGTTTACTAGAAGCAGTGTGTCGAGCCTACTCGTAGAAAGTAATCTACAGAAATCAGTTAGTAGTCTGCAAATGCCATTTTATAGTAGTCTAGGCTATCTTGTATATTTATTTTGATGTAACAAAAATACAAATCATGTAATTACATTTGTAACCTCGTAACCTCTACAAATAAGATGAGGGAGATCACTGTAAGCTAGGCTAGAATAAATACTGCAACTCTATCAGATTTTCACCAAAGTAATAAAATGCTATCATGGACATAGGGACCGGTGCTGCCTTGTTTTAGCTAAACCACATTAAAAAAACCTCTTGTGTTGTGGTTCTTCCTATATTCTCCATCTCCTCACTCATTGCTTGTTTAATCAGATTGCAATTTGAGTCCTTAGAACTCCTTTAGTTGGCTGGATTTGGGACTGAATCGAAATCCACCATCAACATTTTGGCATCGTCTATAGGGACTCATCTATTTTTCTAGTTAATTTCTCATATTTTGGTTGATTTCCTGTGCAGCTTCAATGGCTAAAGGAAGAGCCACCAAAGCTTCAAATGTGTTAGTTGACCATTCGGGAGGTTATATGTCTACAACAGACTTCTCCACTACTCCTATCATAGGTGTTACTGCTAGCTTGCCCCTAATTGGCTCTTATCAACCTGTTGCTATTGTTAATGGTGTTGATGGAGCATAAACCTGGCTTCAGTGCTAGGAGAGACTGGAACATATGATGGGAGAACTAACCAAAGTAGTCACCATAATGGCACAAGCACAAGTCCAGGGTGTGTAAAAATAGGCTAAGGTTGCTACACTCAGAAACGTTCACCAGCAGTAGTAAGCTTGATGTTTGAGCAGAGCTAATCAAGAAGTTTCTTCAAGTTACTGCTTGAAAAAATAGACTTTGGGTCATTGTTCCTGCAACCAGGAGAGTCAGAAGAACTAGTAATCTTTCAGCTAATGATCAAGGACACAAGACCCACTACTGGAACAGTTATTTCAAAAGATGAACCAGTTGGAGGAATGTCTTCGAGCTCTAAGTGATCAAGCTCGCTTCGAAGAAAGGTCGCCATTCTCTAGAGAGATCGAAGCATAACCCCTTCCTCTTAAGTTCAAAGTCCTTGTGATTCTATTCTACAATGGAAACATTGATCTTTATGAAAATTTGTACACATTCAATATTTAGATGGATCTATAAATGGTTGATCCTCTGGTTAAATGCCGAATTTTCCCAATTACCCTTAGAGGTGTACCTTAGGTATGGTTCAGAAGCCTTCTGGCCCACTTGATATATAGCTGGGAAGAATGTCGGCAAAAGTTCATCGACCAATAATGAGCATTAAAGAGGCATCTTGTGCCCCCTGCCACCTTGCAATGATCTTCCAACATAAGCATGAGTCACTGAAAGATTACACTGCTAGGTTCAGACTTGAAACCAATTTAGTAAACAATCCTTCTGAGGAAACCATTTTGGCAATTATCTCTATAGGACTCCGCAAAGATGAAAAGTTGTATAAAAACCTGTACAAGTGCCCAGTTAGAGATCTAACTGAGTTCTATGAATGAGCTGCTAAGCAGATTAAGTGGGAAGAGACTTTTGGCTTAGGAAAGCTTAATTAGAAGGATGAAAAAGATGGCTCCATTTCAAATAAAAAGAGAAGCGATGAATACCCAAGTAGTCCCTCCAGTGATCAGAATACAAAGAAAGCAAAAGTCGAGTGATCTCAGCACTCAGGTCATCGCGACATTTAGAGTATCCTATTTGATGCTCAAGATAGGATATACATAGCATGAAGGGATAGGGAGGATTTTGGGAGGCCCAACCCTTCCAAGGTTCCCTACAAGCAGAGGAATGAAGAAGATTTTGTATCATAACAAGGTTAGGCACGATACTTTGAATTGTTGAGCGCTCAAGGATGCGATCGAAGACCTGATCAAAAGAGACCACTTGAGGGAGTATGTGGTGTAACCTGTAGGGCAAGAAACCTAGCAAGGGGATCTCAGCTAGGGATAAGCCCTCACAATGAGAACTATTTTGTAATGATACTTAGAAGCTAGTGCTTAAGCTATTTTCTGTCCTTGTTAAATGGAATTTTATTTTGTTATCAGCATTGCCCCAAAACTAATCTTTTACTTACGTGTTTAACTTGTTCTTTACTGTCAAGTGTGCACAACCCTCTGAGCTTGCATATAACTAGCTTTCTCAAGCAACATGTGTATCTAGTTTGCCAACTGTGACCTCTGGTCCAATTGAGGCATGGAGACGCTCAAAGTAAACTCATTGCCAACTGCGACCCCTAGTCTAGTTAAGACATGAAGACACTCAAAATAAACTCATCCAACTAACTGAGGCACGAAAGTGCTAAAATAAACTAACTTAAGTGATTGGATTACCTTGGTATAACTCATGAAGTGTAGCTCTCATGCGACCTAATGCTCATAGCTCTCATGTGACCTAAAGTTCATAGCTTGCATGTGGCTTAATACTAGGCGTAACTTGCATACAACCTACATATACGTCACTCATCACAAAGGCATCTTGATGCCCAAGCTCATTACTTACTAAGAAGCTTGACCGGTTGGTCATTCAAATATTTCATTTTACAATGGTTTGCAAGAATTTATATTATTGACATATGTGATATACATAATACTCTATACAACATGCAAGAATCATGAAGAAAAAATTTTATTGAAAGCCTCAACGAGGTAAATTTACATTAGAAAGGGTTAAAATACAAATACAAAGAAGAAAAAGCCTATAACTATTACATCCTAGAAAGAAGACTAGCTTCATGGAGATGAACTCTAGCCAGCACCAATAGGAGGATCGGCAGATACATTTGCTCCTCAATCTTCTTCTAGCCATCCTCCTTGGTTCAAAGCTCCTCTCCAGCTCTCTGCCAAGCACTAAGAATTCAAGAGAAGCCAGTAGACATGGCTAGAAGAGCAAACCCCTATGGCATCGCTATGAGGAAATAATCCAAGATTTATACAAGATCTTCCTAAATCCTCAAAGAAGGATTACCCGTAAAGGCTTCCTATGCAGCAAATCATACATACCTCACGGGAAAGGCACACCATCAGAAATATGGGGGCTTATCTAAAGCACCCATCGGTTCACTCAATGGAAAAGGAAAAGGAACTTCCTATGCTTTAAATGGACTGGCCAAGTCTCACCGAAGAGTCCAGGAGAACTCCCAACCACTTTCATTAAATGCCTTGGAGGAAGATAAGGCAAACTCACTAATAGTTGTGAAACATATACAGTAAAGGTATGGCCTAGAATAGATGAAAAGACAAGCTAATCAAAGACTTTGACTGCACGATAATTTGTAAAGAAGGCCCTTTGCTAGCAAAACTATAACTCCCAGCCCGCGAAGCGAGTTGAGAGTTAAGGGGCTAATGTTATAGGTATTTTCTAGTTTTGCAAGATGGGTTGGCAAAGGCCCAGTGGCAGATCAATCCAAGTGAGAACAAAGCCAAGCTCACTAGATCACTAACCACATGAGCACAAAACGGGACAATAGCCCCTAGCTTGCTAAAGGATAAGTCCTGACTTGCATAGCCAACAATTCACTATAATCAAACTTGCATTGCCAAAGGAGAGGTCAGCGAGGCAAGGTGAGCTTGTGAGATTAAACCTCGCTAACCAAAGGCTAGTAGCAGTTACAGATCAAGCATCCCAGCATGTGGATATAGCATTATGCTTAGCAAAGAGCTCGCTAAGGGTAAACCTAAAGCAGGAACCCTCTCAGACAAAGATTTGTAGGACTAGTCTACAAGAAGTAGCATGTGAGGCCCACCCGCAAAAAGTAATCTACAAAAATTAGTCAATAGCTTGCAGAATCCATTTTGCAGTAGTCTAGGTTGTCTTGTACATTTATTTTGATGCAACAGAAATATAAATCATGTAATTACATTTGTAACCTCCCAAGCCTCTATAAATAAGAGGAGGGAGATCACTATAAGCTAGGTTGGAACAAATACTGTAACTCTGCTGGATTTCACCAAAGTAATAAAATGTTACCATGGACGTAGGGACTGGTGTTGCCCCATTTTAGCTGAACCATGTTAAAAAACCTCCTATGTTGTTACAGTTCTTCCTCTGTTCTCCATCTCCTCACTTGTTGCTTGTTTAACCATATTGTAGTTTGAGTCTTTAGAACTCCTCTAGTTGGCTGGATTTGGGACTGAACCAAAATCCACTGTCAAAATGTTCCAAATAAAAAAGGAAATAGTTTTACTTCTCAATTACAGTAATGCCTTTTATATGAAAGTGCATCCCTCAATTTTCTAAAGACATTAAGGGTATAAATTTAGGAAATGGATAAATATAATCCAAAACTAGAAGATTGTATTTTTATCTCTCTAAAATTGGAGAAAATTGATAAGAAATAGAAATTCCCTAATTTTCCATTTGGTTACATGGAATGTAATGGAAAAGGTACAAAGTTTGTTTATTAAGCACTATAGAGTGGGAATACCCAGTTCCTAGGGAATGGCCATTCCATCACCACAATAATGGAATAGGTTATTCCATTGTTTATGGATTGGCCTTTTATACCCTTTATCCCATACATCTTTCATATATTCCAAAACTATCTTTATGTTAATAATTAATAAAACAATGTTAGTTTTTCAATACCTTTACTATAAAAATATTTTGACAATTATATTTTTAATAACAAAATTTAAAATAAGATATTTTTATATTATTTATTATACAAAATTATTTAATATAAAATAAAAAATAAATAAATTAGAATTTATTTATATATAAGGAGAGTCAATATTATGAAAAAAGGGGGCTAGTATGCTTGAAGAACAAACCAATGTCATACTATCAACAAATGTTATAGATTTTTTATCATTAGCATAATGAATATTTAAATAACATGACATAATTATTTACTTATATGTTATAATTATTATTTAGTTGGCATTGCAATACCACTTATTTAACTTATATATAATTGCTATGTAATCAAAGGAATTAAAGCCTTGCACTTTTTTACTACTTTTAAATGTTTTATTATTTTTGTTATAAGAGTATTATTGTAATTGACTTTTTTTTAATTCCATTACTGACCATGCCAAACATAATTATAGAATGACCATTCTATACCATTCTATCCAACCAAATGTAACATATGAGGGATAGATACTATTTCATAATAAAACATTTAATCTTTTTCTCTATGAAACTAAAGGAAATTGACAAGATAATAAATTGAGAGAATACATATCTTTTTTATCTATGTCTCAAAACTATGGAACTCAGAGTGAGGAGCCACAATTATTAGAACAACAAAATATAACTTTGAGGAAACACCCATGTTCATCCTTGTCATATGCAAATTTTCTCAATTTCATCCCTATGATATATTTTAAATCAATTTTGTCCCTCGCTAACATAAATTTGTCCAACTCAGTCTCTCGATTAGTGTGTTATTCAAATTGCCAACAAAAAGCTTATGTAGATGCATTGATGCTTGCATGGCCTAACACTTTTGTTAACCAAATTTACTCCCCCTCCAACTTGGTTCAACAACATCATTATACTCAGAGACTAGAAACCTTAAACTAACCAAACTCAACAGCGTCATTCTCTCAATGGCATGCTTTGCGTCATTTCCCTCTTATTTCTTTTTGTCTGAATAGACATTGTTTAACTTCATTTTTGTAAAAATGATTTCATAGTTTGAAAGCTATGAACCATGTCAGGTCCCAAAAAGAATTAAATTGGTGGGTAAAAACTTAAAGATTAAATGTGCGGAATTGAATAAATGTGGATCTTAGCCTTTTCTCGTTGGAGAATTGTATACAACTTTGTTTGTTTAGATTAGTTTTGAATATTAATAGCAGAATTGATAATTGATAATGTGAATAGGCAGATATTGATAGTAGAAGAAAACAACAGAATTATAAAGATAAAGAAAAATCAAAACACAGCTTTTTAAAGTGGTTCAACTTGAATTGAAACTGCAATTCAAGTCTACTCCACTTGACTTTCATCAACCAAAAGACCTTTTTAATTGATCACAAAAACATCAAGATTATCAGGCTCCTGAACTGCTAGTTTTTACAATAAAATCACAAGAAATTAATAGGCTTCTTACTAACCTAGAAGAATTGGACACAAGCTCTTCTAAACCTGAAAGAAAAACACAAGATTTGATAGGTTCTTGCTAACCTATACAAGATTTCTAAATCCCTAGAAATCTCAAAATAGAAACAGAGAT
>JANHAO010008094.1:0-19555 GCA_026873985.1 Saraca asoca | reverse complement strand
TTTTGTTTGTGCAAGCCTGTTTCTCCTTTTGGTGTGAAGCTACAAGTTTAAATTAGTGAGCTAAAAGGTTTGCCAATTAATGAAAGCAAATGTCATTATGTGAGTCACGTACATTTTCAAAAACACTCTAATTTCTTTCACACCCAGATGCACTACAAGTAAGGTTTAGAACTTTAATTGCAAAAGATTGCAAATTAGGAGATGATGAACCATATGTATCCCATCAATCAGCTGATAAAAGAGTTGTTATCAAGTTAGATAATCAATAAAATTATATTATAGAAGTAGAAAAAAAATAAGACAGCCACAATAAGAGGATTTTTTTTACACCTGGTAACCGTGTTGTTCTTTGCCTCATAGCTATTGGCTGCCCAAAAATACCTTCACCATGTTTATACTTAGTCAACTCTTCTGAAATCTTATCTTGAGTGCTAACGTCAGGAACTAATCTTTGAATGCATTGCAACAAACCCATGTTCACTTCTTCATCTTTATCAATGTTTGGATTTGCATAAAAAAATTCTGGATTCAAGAAATATCCAGCTGTATGCAAAGGACGATGAAGTTGCACTTCCCATCTTTGATCAATAATTTTGGAAACATCCCTATATTTAGTTTCATCATCATTGAAGGTACGAGCAATAGCTTCCTTAGCTCTATCTATAGCTTCATTGATGTAACCCATTGTAGGCTTCTTACCATCAACCAATCTAAGTACATGAATTAAAGGGCCAGTCACCTTCAAAGAATAGGAAACATGGTTCCAAATCGATGGAGTGTGCACAATTGTGGCCACTTTTTCCCTTGTTGCTCGGATGCCCGTTTACTTTTTTTCCACTCCTCTGATATGAATATCTTCTTCAAATTCTCTTTTTGTTGATAAATACCAGAGAGAGTAATGAAAGCAGTAGCAAATTTAGTTTTTGCAGGCCTTAAGAGCTCTTTTTGATTGGTGAAGCGCCTTATCATATTCAATAACCTAGCATGATTATATATATAGCCATTTAGTGACACTGCCTTCTTCATGGTGTTAGATAGAAGTGGAATTTTCTAAATGTCCTCCAACGTTGAATTCAAGCGATGAGCCACACATAGAGTCCAATATAAATGTGGATAAGTTGCCTGCAATAATTTTCCTGGTAGAAGTATCCAATAATTTATAGAAGTTAAGGATTTAATAATTGAACTAAAAGTGTAAAACCTAGAAGGTAAAAGATATTCATGGTTTCAGAAACTTACCAACATAAATATTGTTTGAGGCACTATGATCACTTGAACCACATTGTTTGGTCCAATCTTTTGGACAAATTTATCAAGCAATTCAAACATCTTTCGTCCAGTTTTTGCAAAAGATAAAGCATCAATAGATTCCATGAAGACAGTTCCCTTAGGACTATTGACTAAAAAATTAATCAAAATTCTTCTATCTTTCCAACCATCCACCATGATAGAATATCTTGTTTTAGCCCACTCCTCTTTGTATTCACCCAAAATTTTGTGTGCGCGCTCCAACTCTTTGTTAAGATATGAAACTCTCACATCATGATATGTAAGTGGTTTCATATAAGGACCATATGCACCAACTGCCTAAATCATGACAGCAAAACTAGGATGGTTGACAGCATTGAAGGGGATTCCTACATCATACATCCACCTTGAAAATACTCTAACTGCTTTTTCCCTTGACTCCATTTTGTAAGCATCATCAATAGTTGTTTGTTTCCCTTTTGCATTGTTTCTTTGTTGCACTACTTCTTCTGGGTCCAAATTAAAATATGAATCCATTGGTCCTTTAGCCTTTGCTTTCTTCTTTTGAGGAGGGGGAGGCATAACACTACTACTTCCTCACTTTGAACTTGAAGTTGAAGTTAAGATTTTCTTCTGCCTTTTACTACTACCACCAACAATATCATCTTCATTTTTATCTTCCATATCATCAAAATCCTCAAAGTGAAATTGGTTGTTGGCTGCCAAATGTTTTTGACCTTTGAGTGCATTCTTTTGTTCTTGAAACAATCTAATTTCATCTCTAACATGGTCAAGACAACTTAGACATTTTGTTGTATTTCTATGCCCTTCACGAATGTGCTGCTTGAATCTTGTGATACCACCTTTTGTTACTTGTTTACAAAAAGTACAAACAATATCATTCTTATTTTTTGAATCCTCCAAGGAACAATATTTCCAAGCAACATCAGACATTTTGCACCCTTGAAAAACTGAAAAATTTGACCATTACTTTGTTTTGCACTTCTGTGTTCTGTGTTTCTGGTTCTGAGATAGCTTTCTGCTCTGTGTTCTATATGTTGTGTGTTTCTGCCTTTTGCCTCCAATAATTTTCGTACTTGTTCTGTGTTCTATGTTTCTGCCTTTTGCCTCCAATAATTTTCCTGCTTCTTCTGTTTTCTGTGTTTCTGCCTTTCTGCCTTTTGCCTCGCTGCCCCCAATGCCTTTCCTTTACTACCTCTGCTTACTCAGATGCTCCTACCTTTGCGTCTGTTACCCTTGTTGCTGAAGCTTATGCCTCTATCTATCCTTGTTAAATCACATAGATTCAGAGAGATCAAAGGAGTTCGGTGTTCTTTTGGCTTTTCTGCGATGTTGCTGGCTTGCTGCTCTTCTCTCTGTTAGTTTTCCAAATGGAGTTCGGTGTTGTTTCTTTTTGGCCGAAAGAGACTCTTATTTTAGGGTAAGTAAGCGGCAGATTGGAACTGGGCTGGGTACTCATTTTGGATTGGGCTGGGTCAGATGGCACTCTTCCAAAAGCCGCATATGGTGCATGCCGTGCGACTTGCGCCAAGGTGCAATTGGCGAGTGCCATTCTGCACCAGGAGAAAAAGGCCATGCGTCACTTGCTGTGAGGCGCAACAGGCTATGTCAATGAGCCATGCGCCATGGCATGCGCCGTGGCCGCCATTTATAACTATGGGTGTGATCTAAGGATCACATTTGTTCAATACATGTCATGAATTTTCATTTTTTATCATTTTGCAGGTTTAGGATGTGATAGAGCATTTTGTGGAGCATACTGGCATGCTCTGGGGATAACCTCGAGTAACTCTCATATTGTTTGCAACCGGGAAACTTTCAGACCTGTACAGATTACGTTGACTATCAATTATTACTGTTGTATATGCACCAATTTGTTTTTCTTTACCTCCACTGGAGTAATGAAAGTTCAATGTTTGTTTTTTCAGGATGGGTATAAACACACCCACCCCCCTCCCCCCCCAAAAAAAAAAAAAGAAAAAAGATACAATTGTTGTGGCATTACTGGATAGGTGTATTTGTCAACTAACCTTGACCATTCATCTAATTGGGCATGACTTTTTTTGCTTGGCAGATTTCAGAACATTCTATCTCAAGAATCCCTTCTTTGGCACACGAAAAGAATCTGCACGAGCAGAATGTATGGCTTTCTATTCCCAGATGTTGATCTTTTTCTGTTTTAGCTGATAATATTTTGATATGATTGTTAGAAGATAGAGATAGAGTATATGACTAATAAGTCATCAAGTTATTTAGTTAGACTATAATAGTAAAGATAAGTCATAAGTTTAGATAAGCCAATAAAGTTTTATTAGAACTCTACCTCTTGTGTATAATCTTTATATAAATAGAGGAGTAGTGTTAATTTTTTATGTAATTCAGCTATCTTATTTCATTCAATAATATTTTCTCTCCAACACTCTAGCTTTTCTCTTTTGTTAAATCCTAATTATTTTATCAACAATGGCTATCCTTATTGTGGCTTTATAGGTCACCGAGAGTTGTATTATACAAATGGGGAGGACATTACAGGATCTTATTGCGGAGTGGATTGCAAAGCTGGACAACAGAGAAATTGGTAAACTGATGAATTTATCTACCCTATAATGAATGAAGATGGGTGTTTTGGGTTTTAAGCTTCTTGTTGGTGCTTGCTGGATCCTATTCATCTCTTCATGTTATTAGTTATTAGTCATTTATCATGAGAATTATGCTTGTTAACTTGTGGAATATAAGTTCATTATCATGAGGATACATTTAAGTCAAAGGCATCATTTTATTTATGTTGGCAGATAGAACAAGGATGCCACTGAACCATGCTGAGATGATGACTGCTGGGACGCTTGTATGTATGTAAGTTTCATACTGAAATCTTGAGGGCTGAAATGGATTATCTAAATGTCATATCAGGTCCACTCCTGGGCTTCCAAAATTTTCCAAGTGTGGTGTTTAAATGAGTCTGAAAATTGTGAGGCATAATTGCACAAATAGTTTCTGAAGGGTTTGGGGAGAGCAGGAGTTGGTTTAGGGTGGTTAAGGGAGTTTGTGTAAACTGACCATGATTAACCATTACATCGTTAATCTAAACCTGTGAGGGTTATGCTGCAGTATAACAACAGAACACCATTCAGATTACGGGAATTTTGGCTTTCATCATTACACATAATTCAAATTGTCTTTTTTTCTATTCATGCAGTGGTTGTTATGAGAAGTTGGTATCATTTCTCTTGTACTGGTTTCGCATTTCTATACCCAAATATGTAAGTACTATAAAGTTGCAAGATGCAAATAAGCAGATTTGAAAGGATCACTGCTGTTGTTTCCTTCTATTTCTCTCTTGGTCTGTAGTAGCAGTAGCATTGACCCATTTGTTGTTTTTTGTTGTTTTATATGTAAAACAAAAGCTGCTACCATCAGATGTAGCAAATAGAGAAGATTGCTGGTATGGATACGCATGCCGGACACAGCACCATAGCGAAGAGCATGCTAGCAAAAGAAATCATGTTTGCCGCCCAACTAGAGGCTCTAATTTTTAGTGTAAATCCCTTTTTATAAGTTGATTTGTTGGACCATTTTTTTTTTTCGTGTGGTCTTGATAAAACAAATTGCTGTATAGAATAGACAGTCTCCTTCCTAGAGATCCTTCATTGGCTGCCATCAGTTCGTGTAATTCAGTTAATCTATTTTCTGTTTTGCCATTTTGAGACTTCCTAGTTCGCAACTAAAATGATTTTAACGTTAATTCTTTGATTCAATGCTCACGAGTGTGTTCAATTCTTGCAAGCATAGGATTCCCTTTCTCCTTTTCAACATTTGTCACGTATCATATTTCTTTCAGTTTGGAAAAAATAAAAATAAAAACCGGAATATAAAAATTCAAATGAATAGGCCTACAACCCAACTATGAATTTCAAAGTCGGTATAATATGTGACCCAAATTTTATATTGAAAAAGAAGAATGGTCCACTTTGTGGTAGAAGTTGGTGCTTTTCTTTTTCTGGTTATTGGCACATGTTTGTTTAGGTGGGATTGGTGTGATGCATATATTGTCCACATGACATGTCTTTAAATGTAAGATTTATTATTGTATGTGTGTTTAGGTTATTTAAATGGCACCAGATAGCTAGTGTAAAACAAAGTCCTTTAAAATAACATATTTTATATAATTTTTTCTTTATGCAGCGAAACCGCGAGGACTGCCGCCACAATAATCATAGTTTTAAAATGATTCGTGTGACAAACCATCGATGTCAGATTTTTCCAAAACAAAAACATTTGTCTAATCTCTAAGCTTACTTCACTATTAATTTCCAAATCTTTTTTATTAAAAATCTCGTTACTGTAATTTCGTGAAACTCGATTATATAAATAAAGCACTCCTATGATATCTTCTAATTCATACACTCTTCATTCACTTCAATTCATAAACAAATATAGTCTACAACATTACCAGAGCCTTTTTCTCTTATTTTTACACTTTCATCAATTTCCTCTCGTGAGTATATGAGATTCAAAATTTTGTATCCTATTTTCATGTACACCGAAAATTGTTACATTAGCTAAATCTAATGATTAAGAGCATGTTTGGTGATTGTGTTATAAGTTGTGGTTTGTTTCTGTATTTGTAAGAAAAAGTTCAAAAATAGATTAGGTTAAGGCATATTTCTCTAAAATTAACTTTAGTGTGTGTATCATATAAGAGAAATTCTTACATGATTACATGAGTCATTGACACATAACACAATTGATTAATAGCATTTAAATACATCTCTAACTTAAAATTAATTCATGTAATACATGAAACTCTTTCATATGTTGAGATTGCACAGTGGGAAAAGGTCCAACAAAATAATGATTTGCAAGCACAAGAAAATCAATCGTACATAACAAATATAGTCTATCGAGCACGCTCCAATACTTAAATCAGTATCTAAGCAGAGTTTTCACCAGTGTAAACAAGATTATCTAAAGAGTGAGCACCTGATGGAATATCTATGTGTTGAGTGTACCAAATGGCATGTTTCTAAGTGAATAGTGTGTGACCACGCGTCTTCAGTGCATTAAAGATGCTTGCGAGAATCTCGCTAGGTGGTTAGTGCTGATACGTTATTTATGCTGGCCTGATTACGTTTTTTTACCATATGTCTATTGAGACAGTTGGATCAAAAAAGGTTTTTCATGACATGTCCCAACTCACTCGACTAAGGGAGTAGTCGATCATTGGGAGTTAGCCTGTGCCTGATGTTGTTTTTTACTTAGCTTTGGCTGATCGACCATTGGTCGAACGATTGAAGGCCCTTGGCCAATTTAGGCTGTGTCATTTACCCCCTTTCTCGCTCGATAGATTGTGTACTCAGTCTGCCAGAAGACTTTCCATTTTCTCGGCTAGCTGTCACTTGCATTATACTTATCATTATGACTTTAATGTCAATAATTATGGTTTGCTGTCTTGAGAAGCCTCAAGACTTGCAATAGTCATGTTGGTGACCTGGATCGCCATCAGGATCATTGATTTCTATTGATCTTAGCCGTTGGATTTGCCCTACTCCTTTATAAAAACTGGCTTTTAGACCTTTTGCACTTTACTGCTACTGCATTTTTGTCCATGATTTCATTGTTAGCTCGTTGTTGCTGCTTTGCTCCTCCATTGTCTCTACCTTAGACTCCAAAGGTTTCATCCACCAACTACTTTCTTCAACTTTCAACTGTGCAAGTAAGTTCTTCCTTCTTCTTCTTTTTTTACTTTACTGCACTTTCAGTTTTTTGTATTTTCTTTTGCAAAAGCATTGAATATGGCAGTTCCCCTTTTGCACTTCTCTAACCTAATGGTTGTGCCTTGTTTTCTTTGAAGGTGGTCTTTGCTATTATGCTCTTTCCTTTCATGTCCTGTAGATCATGCGATCCCATCAACTTATTATTGGATTCTAACTACTCATCAAACCTTGGTGAACACTCCGTTGAATAAATCATCTACCACTTTGCTTTTCCCTTTCAATTAATCATGGCTAATCAATCTCGCGATAAGTATAGAAATGAATGGGTTCACATTATAAATGCTAGTCTAGATATCCTCCAGACATCCATCTAAACATAAAGTCCATAATTGCTTCAGCTGAATGGGGGGACTCGGACGTAATCTTGGGAGCTGGAGAAAGTCCATATTTAGGAAGAGTCCATTGAAAAGATTGTCTTCAAGCCCGCCATGGAAGACAAGCAGGCTTGTAGCTACAACACTTCATCTTTTTTTATATTCTAGTGGGATGTAGTTGATTGGCTCCATGCTTGCCCCCTTTTTATTGCCTTTCAGCAAAGCGTCCTTCGCATAATGGGCAGTTGCCCCTCTCAATTAACTTGGAATGCCTAGGGTTTCCTTACTTGTTTTGAAGTATTAAGTGTTGCATTCAATTCAAATCGACCACCGGGTCCTTTTTCTTTTTCTGCTCCTACTCATGACAGAAGATTGGAGGTTGGGTGCACTTCCTTCAATATTTTAACTGAGTAATCTTAGAGAATATGCTCACCAGCATCTAGACTTGGAAGCATTCCCTGTTTAAAGTTTAGGTTGCTGAAGGATTTCACCCCTTTTTCCTCTAATATAGGGAGCCACTTTACCCTATTAGGTGGACCAAATCTCTGAAATCATCGTTGGATCATGCCTTTGAAGATCTTTAATTGTCGAGCAAGATCTTGTGATTTATTTTCTAGCTCTAAGACTATTTGACGCCCAAGCTATTCTTTGTATGTGATTTACTATTATATGATTGTTATTTGTTCATTCCACTTTACTGACTTCTTACCTTTTTCCCTGACTACTGGTTGAACGACCTGACGATTGAAATACACCATTCAAAGATGCATCTGGATGGTATGGCTAAGATTTATGCTCGGGCCTTAGCTAAAGAGAAACCCATTATGCCACTAACTACCTAGATTGAACTAGTGCCCATAGTTCAAACCACTTATAGCTCTCCTTCTTCTGGATAACCTACTGTTGCCCCAGGCCGTGGCAAAGCACTGGCCACGAGGAAGCACAAGGCTTCTTTCGATGAATTACACAAAGACAATGAGCCAAGCCCTTTTGACATCTTTGCCCCTCCCACAAAAAGAATCAGGGTGGCATTGGAGGGAACCACTGCCACTCAATGGCCCAGAAAATGGCTTGGCTTTTGATATTGTGGAGAGTTTATGGTATAAGGATGCGAACTGCGACACATTTTTGTGCAATCAGTTGCTTCTCCCAGTCGATCAAGATCGAGTAGAAGAATTTATGTTTAATCTTGGCCTCTACGCCTTCTGAAGGTTTCTACAATTCAGATGGCTCATTCACTTGCCAATGTTCTGACCACAGTTCTTTCTTTTGCACAAAAAGAAAAAGAATTGGTGAATGTTGGTTCCTCTACTGTGGAGGAACTGAGGAAGAATTTTGAGATCAAGTCTCAGGAGGTAATCGAGACAAAAGCATTACTGATCTGACCAGCCACATAGTGAAGCTGGTGAAGGAATGGGACTTTCTGTCTCAACGAAATGATATCCTGATGACCAAATAGTTTGCCTTATTATGAAAGAGTGAATACTTATCAAAGGAGTTGGAGGCCGAACAGAAGGGTCGAGTAGAATGCGAAGCAACCTTTAAACAAGAACTTAAGGCTGTCGTGCAGGAGGCTGAGGACTTTAGCTTCCTAATAATGCAACTAGGGTTTTCCAACGCTGTTGACTAATTCTAGCATTTTAATTTGGGCATCACTCTAGATTTTTCAAAGTTTGATCAAGATAAGACGTTGGCGAAGTTGTTACAGAATTTGCTTAAGGAATAGATTTAACTCGATCTTCTTTCTTTTTCTTTTTTTTTTTTATATTCGAGATAGGTTGATCGACCATATTAATAAAGTTTACTTTTGCTTGAATGCTACCTTCATCTCACACTTTTTGTACACGTTTGTGCCTGTTCTTTTTTAGTTTGCCAAATGACTATTATTTTGGTATCGTAGAGTTCTTTACCCAAGTGAGAGTCCAATGGGCCACTCTGCTTTATCAATCATTTGTTACATATGCTTAAACATGAATTTATTTGCAGAGCTTAATATTGTTTTTCACATATTTGAACAACTATATGAATTTGTACATTTGTTTACTATTGTTCTTTGCACACCTTCCATGGGCTCTATGGCCTTTACTGGATAATTACTTCCCTAAACATGCTCAAACATCATTCTAAGGGATTAGATTTAGTGCATCTATTAACGCTGAGGGGTGTACTTACGTTTTCAAGTGTGCCGAGGGATCTACCTAGACCGAGGAGTTTGTTTGGATTTTTATGTATATCCAGGATTTGCCCGGACTGAGGGATTTGCTTGAATTTTTTATTATACTGGAGGATTTACCTAGACTGAGAGATCTGCTTGAATTTTTAAGACATATGGGATGTAATTCTCGTTTTTTATTTTGCTGCATTGGATACATTAATTTCTGCTTTAGACAATTAGACTTCTATGTGATATTGTTTCAAGTCTGTGACATTCCATGTTCAAGGGAGAGGTTTCCCTTGTATGGTTTCTAGGTGATAGTCGCCATTGAGGAGGCTTTCTTGCACTTGAAATGGTTCTTCCCATGTGGTAGCTAACTTCCCTTCATTTTGTACTTTTCATGGATCGTCTACCCTTCACAATACTAAATCTCCTTTGATGAAGGCTTTGCTATTTACTCTTTTATTTGCAACTTTGGTAATCTTCACTTTATAACATTCATTCCGTAGTTGAGCTACTTCTTTTGTCTCAACTAGCATATCCAACTCTTCCCTTCTTCCTTCTTCATTTTTATGCCATTCCTATTGCTCCCTTCTCTCAAAATATTGTCCAAGCTCAACTGGGAGCATAGTTTCGTTTCCATGAGTGAGCTTGAAAGAGATTTCATCAGTGGCTAAGTACACAGTGGTCCTGTATGACCATAGAATGCTTGGTAGTTCTTCAGTCTATTTTCCTATTGCCTTATCTAGTCAATTGTGCAAACCTTCTAGAATGATTCTATTCACTAGCTTAACTTGTTTGTTCGACTAGAGGTGCTCAACAGAAGTGAATCTTTATTTGACTCCCAACCTTCATTTCAAAGCATGTGAGATTTGTACTTTCACATAAGATGTGCAAATAGGAATATATCTTGGAAGTTATCATTAACGAACTGATTCCCATTATTTGATATAATCATGATCGAGATGCCATGCCTAAAAGACACCATTAGCAAGCTTTTTACAACAAAACTTACAATTACAAAAATTTTACCAACAAATGATGTTTTTCTAAATGAACTTTTGTACTTTATTTGAGGTATGGTTGCAAGAGGTTTTGCCTCAATCCATTTGGTAAAGTAGTCGACCGCCACCACTACATACTTTAACTGGTTAGGAGCTACTAGGAAAGGGCCTAGCAAATCAATGCCCTATTGGTCAAATGGCCACGGAGTGAAGATAAACATTTGTTTGACGGTCAATTGCTTCTAAAATTTTGTGAACCTCTAGCACTTTTCACATTTTCATACTATTCCAGGGCTTCATGCTTCATTTTTGGCAAAAAAATACCCTAACTGAATGACCTCTAGCGTAATCATTGTTCTTGCCATATGAGACCCACAAATGCCTTCATGAATTTCCCTCAAAATGTAGTTAACTTCACTTAATCGAAGGCACCACAACGATGGAAGGGAGAAGTGCTTCTTATATAACTACTCTCATTCCATAAAAAAGTGTGTTGCTCTCCACTTGACCCTCCTGGCCTTTCTCTTATCTTCTGACAACTGCTCTTCTACCAAGAACCTCATGATCAGGGTTAACCATGACTCATCTTGTTCCATGAACATAACTTTATTCATACAAAGGGCTTGTAACATTTCTTAAATTATCATTCTATATTTATTGCTGCCTTAGTGTTGTCTAGCCTAGCCAATGCATTTGCATGCTCATTCTCCTCCCTTGGGATCCTTACTAGTTTGAACTTGAATTCTTTCAACAAAGTCTTAGCTACACCTACATGCTTTGCTAGCGTTGGCTCCTTTACTTCGTAATCCCCCTTAACTTGAGCCATCACCAATTGAGAATCACTTAAGACTTTTAGTGATCACGCCTAACTTCCTGTGCCAATTTTACTCTTACTATTAGCGTTTCATATTCTATCTAGTTGTTTGTTGCCTTAAAGTTAAACTTCAGTGAATATTCAAAAACCAAATCTATAGGTCCTTCTAAGATTACTCCTGCTCTACTACCTTTATCGTTTGATGAGCTTTTACGTATAACGTCCATGTTGGGCTGTCCGAACCGTACTTTTCTGACTTTGCTATTTTGACCGCAAAATCCACCAACTCTTGTGCCTTAACTATCTTCTTTACTTCATAAATGAGTCCGTACTCAGATAGCTCTATTGACCAAACGACCAACTACCCTGCTAAGTCAGGCTTTTGCAAGACTTATCGTACTGGAGCGTTTTCTCAAACAACAATTTGATGATTCTAAAAATAAGGCTTCAACTTCCTAGACATTATTAGCTAGGCGAAGGCCAACTTCTCTATCTTCTAATGCCTTGCTTCAACACCATGCAATGTGTGACTTGTGAAATATGTGGGCTTCTATTCCTCTTTGGTTTCCTGGATGAGTACTAAACTTACTGGCTCAATTATTGCCACTAAATATGTGTACAATGTTTCCCCTGGCTCCGATCGAGTAAGTATAAGTGGCATGGCCAGATACTTCTTTGACTCTTGGAAAGCTTGTTCATAATCATTAGTCTGTTCAAAATTTTTAACATTTGTAAGTAACTTAAAGAAATGAGCATGTTTATTAGCTAACCTAGACATGAAGTGCACTAGGGTTGCAATCCTTCTGTTAAGCATTTGCACTTCTTTCACTATTGTTGGGCTTCTCATATTGATTATGGCCTAGCACTTAGATGGGTTGGCCTCAATACTCCACTTTGTGATCATGAATCCCAGGAATTTCACAGCCTTTACTCTGAACGCACTTTTTTTTCAGATTCAACCTCATGCAGAACTTTCTCAAAGTCTCAAAAGTTTCCTTCAAATCCTATCAAAGTTGCTTCAAATTTCTTAACTTAATGATCATGTCATCCACATAAACCTTCATATTTCTCCTAATCTGATCCACAAAAATTTTCTTCATCATTTTCTGATAGGTTGCCTTTGCATTTTTTAGGTTGAACGACATGACTCTATAGGAGAACATTCCTTGATCAATTATGAATGTCATTTTGCTCTTATCTTCAAAGTGCATCCTCAATTGATTGTACCTCATAAATGCATCCCTGAAACTCAGAATCTTGAAACCTACAACACTATCCATAATTGGTCAATATTTGAAAGTTAGTACGAATCCTTGGGGAAAACTTTGTTAAGATCAATGAAGTCTACACACATTTGCCATCCTTCCATAGTCTGTCTTACTAGAACTACCTTTGCCAACCAGGTAGTGTATAGGACTTCCCTAATAAACCCTACATTCAACAATTTGTTACCTATTCCCTTATTACCTTACAACGTTCTGGCCCATAATTTCTTTTTTTTTTTTGCTAAACAAGATTTATACTTAGATCAATTGAAAGCCTATGATAAGCCACCTTTGGATCAAACCTCGGTATGCTGGCCAGTGTCTAGGCAAACACCTCAACATAGCTTTACAAGAGTTCTATCAACCGACCGTAATCTACCTCTTTCATAATTGCCTTGATTTTTATTATTCTCTCATCGTTATCTCTAAAAACTTTTATTTCTTCCACATTTGAACCTGGCTCTGATCGGCCGGTATTGTCCTGACAAATGTCTAACAAACTGGACTTTACCACTTGACATTCACCTTTTTTAGCTATGCATCGATTTTATGACGCTAGCATTTTCCTGAGACCTGGCCAGACTTGTTATGTAACATTTTTGAGCGACCTGCTAATCAACTCATACTTGCCTGATACCTCTTTTTGTTGGAAATTTCATTAGCAAATGAGGGGTGAAAATGATAACTCTAGTTGGATTCAACAACAGTTGCCCTAAAATGGCATTGTAAGCATTATTTGGAATGGCTATCTCAAGAAATGTGACGTCAATATTTTTTGTTAACAGTCGAGCTCCCAAAGTCAATCTTAGGGTGATGGTTCCTTCCACCTGCACTTGTCCCCTATAAAACCAACAAAAACACCTATGTAAAGCTTATTCATGCTTCTAGGAATATTTAAAGCATTGGTAGCATGCAAATATAAAATACTAGTAGAACTTCCCTTATCAACAAGTATAAGCTTGATAATGAAATTATGTAATAGGACTAAAATCACCATTAGATCATCATGATCGCTGTCAATGTCACTAAAGTCTTACTTCATGAAACAAATTAGCTCGTAGTGTTCTTTTCTTCTTTTTCCTTCTATTACCATAATTGTTTGCAAGTGCCTTTTCCTAGCATTGTTGGAAGGTCCTCCCCCAACAAAACCACCAGCGATCATTTCCACTGTTCCCAGAAAAGGGGAATCTAACTCAATTTACTTACTATCCGTTCAGTTGGGCCTCAAAGAACGTTCTCTTTCTTTGTCCTCCTCTTCCCTTCCCTTGCATGAAATTTTTTATACTTTGATAGATGACCACACCTTATAAAGGCCTTGATTTTGTCCTTCAAAGTAATACACTCACCAATGAGGTATCCATAGTCCTGATGGAACTTATAGAATTTGGATTTATCTGCCGGGGGAATTTGTCATTTTTGCAGAGGGAATTTCATCAAATCAGCTGCTCTGACATCTTGTATAATGTTGCTAGCCATTGCATTCAACAATTTGTACTTGTTAAATCGACCTCGAGGAGGTTCCCTATCTCCGTCTAAAGGCCTTTTTCTAGGAGGTATACTGTTGGGCTGCACTCACTCAATATATCATCAAACGAGTTCCACTTTTTCCACATTAATGTACTTTTTCGATTGAGCCAAAAGCTCTTAGAAAGAGATGGTAAGGTGCTTGGCTAATAAAAAAGAGAAATGACCTGATCGAAGGCCTACACTGAGTTGATACATAGCTGCTCCCTCATTGAGATCTTGAATTTCTAGTGCTAACGTATTGAAATGAGCCAAGTATTCTTTGAGGCTCTCCTATCGCCCCTGTTGAAAGTTGACCAAAATAGCTGACATCTTCTGGGGCACTCTAGTAATGGCAAAGTGTGTAGAAAATACCTCGGCTAGCTACCAAAAATTACCGATCGACTGTCTTGGTAAAGTTGTGAACCATTATAGGCTAACCTTCTTGAAAATTATGGAGAATACTCTGCACATTATAGAATCTGGGGTGCCTGATAGCAACATTGAGGCTCAAAATGCTTCTAGGTGCTCTTGTGGATCAGTTGTGCCATCACATAGGTCTAAGAATAGATTGGACTGACCTCCCTAAGAATAGGGCTTGTAGGACTAGAGGGTGGTGGAGGCAAAGTTGATTCTATTTGGGCATGACGAAAAGCACTAAGCTCCTTCCTGAGCTGGCGAACCTACTTCGCTAAGCTGTCACACTCCAGCTCGACCATGATTTGTCGAGCTTTCTCAACCATCAAGTTATGATGGTTACTGTCTCTAGCTTACTCATGACGACCATGCTCATTGGGCGACATAGCCTGCGAAGACTGTGAGTGAGATCAATGGAAAGACATAGGTAGCTAGGAAAATCATAGACGGTGCCAAATGAAACTTCTTAAGATGTTAAGGCCGAATGGTGGGAGAAGGTTTGGTAGAATAATGACCTGCAAGCACAAAAAAGTCAACGTACACGATGGAAATGGTTCCCTAAGCACGTTCCTATACTTAAGTTAATATTTGAGCAGAGTTTCGATTAGTATAAGCAAGATGATCTGAAGAGTGAGTACCTAGTGGTATATATAGGTGTTGAACATATCAATTGGTATGCTTCTAGGTGAATGGAGTGTGACCACGTCTTTAGTGCATTAGAGATGCTTGCGGAAACCTCACTAGGTGACTAAGGCTATCATGTTGTTTATATTGACCTGATCACATCTTTTATCATCTATCTATTGAGACAGTTGGATCACAAAGCTCTTTCCAAACATATCCTATTTACTCGACTAAGGGAATAGTCAATCATCAGGAGGTAGCCTGCACCTGATGCTACTTCTTACCTAGCTTCAGCTAATCGACCACTGGTCGAACAACTGAAGACCCCTGACTAATTTAGGTTGTGTTTATATATAATATGCATATTAAATAACTCTAACTTTTACTCTTTAGGTGACATTTGTTTCGCAAAATCTTTTCTGTATTTTTGAAAATATTTTAAGGGAATGTTAAATTTTTATATTTAGTTCAAATTTTAGAAAAATTTATCTGGGTATACTACCCACTATTAACTATTATCCACCACTCACCATTATTGACCACCATATCTCCTTTTGTTGCTAACAACCACCACTTTTTACCATTGACTACTATCCACTACCAATGACCACTGCCCCCACCACCGCCACCGTTGACTACCATGTACCATCATTGATTGATCAACTTTCTGATGTTAATCATTCAATTTTCAATAAGGATACTTTTGATAATTTAAAAATATTTTTAAAAACATATAAATTTATTAAAATATAATATTGTAACATTTTTAAGGATCTTTTTAATTAAATGAAACATGATAATGTAATAATTTCAAGAATTACATTTTTAAAAATATTAAGATTTATGATAATCTTTCTTATAATATAAAAGTCGTAGCACTCACTCTCACTCAAATGTTATTAGGTAGCAAATGTGCTTTACTTGCCACAAGAAAGGAAGTGCGAAGAAATTTTAATTTTCTTTTTATTTTTTCTTTCTTGTTCCAATCTAAATCATTGGTAAACTTATATATGTACATGTTTTAACAATAATTATTTATTTGAATAATTTATAATCAATTTCTAATTTGAATTTTTAAATTTATTACTATTAAATTATTAAATTTTTAATTTTTTTTAATTTGCTAAATTATCAAATAAAATTTTGATTTCAAATTTTTAATATTTGAATTATTTATTTATTTAGGTAATGAAATTTTTGTATCTTAATATTATTAAAATAATTTTTAACTTAGAATTCAATGATATTACATTTAAATATTAATATCAAAAGAAAAAGTTAAAAATATTTTAATATTTTTAGTGAGTTATATAATTTAAAATTTAAATAATTTTAATAGTATATTCTTTAATTTTTAAATTATAAATCATTTTGATAAATGCTATATATCCTTATTTTTTATAGAAAATATTTATTTAAAAAATATTTAATAAAATTATCAACACCCAATTTTTAGTCTAAATTCATTAATAGATTTTAATTTGAATTATTTATGTGAGTATCAAATAATTTATATATAATAAATGATTATATTTATATAGAAATAAAATATTTATTAATACATTATAGTAATATCTAATTATAATTTGATAGATAATGTCTATCTAAAAATTCTTACTTTTTAAATTTTTATATTATCTTTAAATTTCAAATATTAAATTTAATATTTCATAATTTTACCATTTTGAAATTTTTATCATTTTTGTGTACATTTCATAATTTTAATTTAAAATATTTTTAAAACTTTATAAAAATATTTTTAAAATATATATTTTTTAAAAATAATATATTAGTTATAATAATGTATGAACTCTTATTAATTAAATAATTAAATCTTTTGATATAAAATAATTAATTTAAATTTTTTAAATAAAATAATTTATAAATAAAATCATCTTAATATTAATATATTAAAAAAATATTTTTAAAAAGATAAAAAAATTAAATGATAAATTTAGTTAATTTAAAATATTAATATAATAATTTTATTAAATTAAAAAAATATAATTGTTGACGTCGAAATCCGGCTCGTATGGAGGAACCAAACTTCGGCCAACAAGATGTGGATTTCAGGAATCAATGCCACTATTGAAGTGTTGCGAAAAATGGTCCAGAGTAAGAGGGGGGAGGAAAGGTAGTATTTTTAACGTGGTTCGGCTAAATCCGGACGGTACCAGACCCTACGTCCACGGCGAAAATTTTATTGATAATCTGTAAGAGTTTTTGTTTACAAGATTGGCCTTCTCCCTCTGCTAACAAAGCAGTCCTATTTATAGAAGAAGGAGAGCATACATGCATTAAATGCTAGTTACAGTTGTGTTACATCAATTAAATGAGAAAAGACAGTAAGATGGCCGTATCCCGGCAATGGGCTGTGAAGCAGGCTTTCTTAGGTCGACATGTAGGCTTGTAATCGCCACTATGTCAGGCAAGGTGCTATGCTGTCTCAAGCGAGGGCTTCTCGAGGAAGCCGTTAGGCTTGCCGTAGCGAGGGGGGCGATCGCTTGGTCCTACTATTGCTGAGTGGCGTTGTTGTCGGAGCGTGGCCCTTCGGACCATGGTCGAGCGCTACGAGCGAGACAAGGCTTGACGCTCGTTGCCGTTGGGCTCCTGAAGGCCCTTTGCTGAGGCGCGAGGGCCGATCCTCGAGTTTTCGGGGACTCATCCACACAAGGTCATTCTTTGTGTACAACAATAATATTCATTCACAATTAAGATGAATATAATTATATTAATTATATATTTATTTAAAGATAAAAATATGATGATAATTTATTAATATTTACATATATTATATTTATAATCAAAATTTGGATTATTAATTATTATTAAATAAAATTATTAAATTTATATTTTGTATATTACATGAGATACAAGCTAATCTAATAGCTGGTATATTGTACTTGAAGTAATCTGTCATCCTATGGGTTCTAAAAAGGTGGACTTGACCGGAAGATTTTCACGGGATTTGTTTAATTAATAAAAAAGAGCGAAATTGAAACCGTAGTCGCCTGGGAACGTCCCCTTCTACTGTCAAGTCGCCGTTGACGTCCGTCTTCTCCTCTGTTTTAATTTGGGATTCAATTTGTTTTCTTGGACAAACAGCGGCGACGCCATTTCCTTTTTCTCCATTTCCCATCCCCAATCTGACACGCCACTGTCAATCTGCCGCATCAATTTTATCTTCGTGCGCCTCTTCACGAAGGACGTCGTTTAGTTCCCTCGCATCCATCCAATCATCGAGTGGAAGAACAGATTCTCGCCTTGCACCTGCTTCCGCCAGGAGTCCGACGCGTTGAAAGTTCGATCAACGAATTTCTTCTTCCAGTTTTTTTGTCAATAATAGTTGGAATAACATAGACAATTAAATTTCCCTTTGAGGTTGGGTTGTTTTGAGATTGGCTTGTGTATTGGTTTGCTTCTGTTTTTGTTGGGTTGTGTTTGTTTTTTACCGTCGTTGCTGTGGCCAAAATTTTCAATTTGAACGAGGCTATTCCATAAATTGGTTAAGGGAATTCTGAAGCCTTTACTGAATTCCACAATATTTATGTTTTGTTCTAATTTGTTGTTAGCTTGGTTATCTTTGCTGCGGAGAAATTTATTGAGTTCGAAGACTGGGTTTTCTTAATTTGTATGGAAACACTATTTGACACAGTTTTAACATGTTTTTAACAATATACTCTCAATATGGCCACTGGAAAGATGATTTAGGCTTTGAAAAATGATTTCTATCACAGCACAAAGAGAAGATGTGGCAGAGCAAAGAAGTTGAAGCTCCCCGTGAGTCCCATGCTTGAGAATCCGATCTGTATTGACTAGGAGAATGCATCTTTCATTCTAATTTTAAAATTAGAGTAATTTGAGAATGATTACTTTGGTGAATTTGCATTGAACTCCCATAACATTGATGCTGCACACAATGTTTCTTGATATATTGTCAATTGTTCGTAACAAAAGATATCACAGAGTTAATTACCTACGTTAAATTTGAAAGGGGACAAGCTACAAAAAAGAAAATTGATGATTTGGAAGTTCTGATTTAGGAATTTAAATTAAGAAATGAGGCTTTGACCCATAAAGTTGGCAGTTTGAGTGTTGGGATAAATGAGCTTGATGATAACATAAAACATTTGTAGTCTCATAATGTAAAACTCCAAAATAAAGTTGAAGTCCTCAGACAACAGTGTTGTCAATTTACGTTTGGTGACCTTTTGAAGAAATTGGATCCAACTAAGCGACGGGGGATTTTGCTCGTTTTGATGCAGGTTATATTACGTGGAATATTTATATATACAGTGGCTCGTAGTATATCTTACTCTGATATAATTTTAACTGTTAGGGGGCGTTTGGTACACAGATTTTTTTTTCATTCCTGGGAATCATGTTTCCTGGGAATCATATTTCCTGGGAATCATG